>PVJD01006016.1:0-105139 GCA_004026545.1 Mormoops blainvillei | reverse complement strand
TTTTTTTTTCAGTTTGTAAAATTAGGACAAGCATAGTGTTTAGAACAATAGCTGGCTCATAGTAAATATTATAGAAGTGCTAGATTTTGTTTGCGAGGAAACTAATATGTATTTATTAAGGAGACATCTTCTCTACTGTGTTATTTCTGGTTCTCAGGCAAGACCTGATTGAATAGGAAGACACTTGGTGATGTATTTTTGCTCACAAAACAATTCAATATACATAAATAACTAACTTTAATTTTGTGTGCTATATAATTTAAAGTTTCCTTGGATGTGTGATTTGAAAATATTATGGTAGTGTTGTTTATTGTTTTGTTACTTAGTTTATTTCATAATCATAAACTTAACTCTGCAGTCCAGCTAGACTTGGAAGGACTGAGGTAAACACAGAACCTAATGAACTACAACTAGAGTAGGAAGATTATAGAACATTCCAAACAGATGGGGATGAAGGGATGCTCTCCTGAGCTACAGAAGGAATGGTCTTGTGGTTAAAACACAAGTCAAATGTATTAGAGTTGCCCACAGTCAGTAATGGGGATCTTCTTGCTTGTCTTGCCATTCCTGGATCCATAGGTCTCCATGGCTGTCACAACATTCCTGAGATCTTTCACCTGGAGGAAGGCCACATGCTTGCCAGCCAGTCACTCAATCTTGGCAGTGCAGATGAAAAACTGGGAACTGTTTGTGCTGGATACAGCACTTGCCAAGGACAAGCTGCCAGGACCTGTATGCTTCAGGATGAAATTCTCATCATCAAATTTCTCCCCATACATGGACTTGTGCCTATGTCATTGTGGCATCTGAAGTCACCACCCTGGCACATAAATCCCAGAATAATTCTGTGAAAGCAGGAATCTTTATAAGGAAATCCTTTCTCCACAATGTTCAGGGCACGAAAGTTTTCGGTAGTCTTTGGAACTTAGTCAGCAAATAGCTTGGAGACGTGGCCCAAAGGCTCACCGTGGGCAGCGATGTCAAAGAACACCGTGGGGTTGACCATGGCTGCGCATGGAAGAGCAGAGGCGGTGGTGGTGGTGGCATCTGCAAGGCTTATGGTAGTATTTTTAATATGTGTGAATTGGAAAACAATGCCTATTCTATGATATTTTCTTCTTCAGTTTTTGTTTTTTTTTAAGGAGTCAGCTTCCCTATAGTGCTAGAAAATCACAGCAGATGTAGATCAACCAAATATAGTTTCATTTTCTTTTATTGTACAGCTCAGAAAAATGAGTCAGAAATAAATTAAATATTCTCTGTACCAATTTTCGTTTAGATATTTCCTGTTTCACATATTTTATAATATAAATAAAATTAAAAATTGTCTTTATATTTTTCTAATATAAAGTGTTTTCTGACTTTTCAAATTTTAAACATTGTTGTGTTTCTTTAATTGCCAGATAATAATTTACTGGTTACTTATCTTCAGCACTTTAATAAATACTGTAGGTAATTTTCAAGACAACACTGACTGTCAAGGAAAACAATTGTGAAAAACATGTAGTATGAAATGCATCTATCAGATTAATTAATTAAGCTGTTAGGAAAATATGTTTATCAAGTTTTTTATTGGATCCCCAAATATGTAGTATGTATGTGTGTATCTATATCTATAAATAGTTATAGTTTATAAGTATATGTATACCTATATAACTTTTTTTTTTCTCAGTTAAGCTGCAATGTTCTTGAAGACAATGTCTAAATCAGAGATCAGCAAACTGTGGCCTATAGACTAAATCTGCTTGCCAACATTTTAAAAAATTTATTTATTTTTAGGTTATTATGTTCCAGTTACAGAAGTTCTGATTTTTCTCCCTCTGACCTCCTCCACACAGCACCCCTCACTCCCTCTGGTGACCCCCATCTTTTGTTCATGTCCATGGGTCATACAAATAAGTTCTTCGTATTTCCTATACTAGCTATTAACATCCTCCTGCCTACTCCATAAGTACCAATTTGTACTTCTTAATCACCTCACCTTTCCCCCCATTCCTCCAGACTCCCCTTCCCACTGGCCACCATCCCAAAGTTCTCCACATCCATGATTCTGTTTCTGTTCTGCCCATTTGCCCAGTCTGTTTTTCAGATTCAATTGTTGATAGTAGAGCATTTATTGGCATTTTAATGTTCATAGTTTTGATCTCCTTCTTTTCCTTAAATAATCTCTTTTAACATTTCATACATAATGGTTTGGCGATGATGAAATCCTTTATCTTTACCTTTCCCGGGAAGCAATTTATCTGTTCTTCCACTCTAAATGATAGCTTTGCTGGATAGATCATTCTAGGTTGCAGGTCCTTGTTTTTCATGACTTTTAATACCTCCTGCCAACCCCTTCTAGCCTGCAAAGTTTCCCCTGAGAAATCAGCTGGCAGTTCTGTGGGAACTCCCTTGCAGGTAACTATCTGCCCCTCTCTTACTACCCTCAAGATTCTCACTTTATCTTCAACCACTGACATTTTAATTATGATGTGTCTTGGTGTGGTCCTCCTTACATCCATCCTGTTTGGGATTCTCCTTGACCGCTGGGCTTGCATACCTATCTCCTTTGCCAAATTAGGGAAGCTTTCTCTTATCACCTTCTCAAATAGGTTCCAATTTCCTGCTCTTTCTCCCTTCCTCCTGGAACTCCTATGTGCAAATGCTGGAAATTTTGAAATCATCTCAGAGGTTTATTACACAATCGAGAGGCTCTCGATTTTCTGGACTTTATTTTCTTCTTGCTGTACTGATTGAATGTCTTTCTCCTCCCGATCTTTGAAATCATTGATTTGACTCCTGGTCTCATCCATTCCACTGTTGATCCTCTGAGAACAGTTCCCTATTTCAGTTAGTATATATATGTATATACTTAAAAACTATAGATATTTATAACATATTTACTCTGTGAATAGCTAGCAACTGGTAATAGATAAAAACAGGCCCATTCCTACTTGCTTATTTTAAAACTATAGGAATTTACATTCTAGTTGTAATCATTAATTACTTGGGAAGAGGGAGGAGGATGGTTAATAAAATTGAAGCTGTTCATAGGAGTTGCTACCTCCTCAGAAAAATAGATTTGCAACTTATTACATTAAGTAGTAATAAATGTGAGCCTCTCTTGCATTTTTGTCCACTTTTTTCAACAAATTTTCAGAAAGCTATATGGCAAGAAATATCAACGGTATTTTTAATGATATAAGAGAATCCTCAAATTTCTCAATATCAATGGTCTTAGTTAATAAGTGATAACACTTCTAATTCCAATTACATATATAACTTATACTTTTGTTATTAAATGGTAACTAATTTCATTAAAATAATTTCATATTAAGTTTCATAAATCCCTTTATCTTTTGGTGACTTATTTAATTCTGTTCATTCAAATTATCCTGCCATGTTTTGTCTTACACATTTTTGTTTTTTTTTCTCTTATTATTTTTGAGCTATTTGACTGATCTAAGCAAAAAATATATAACTATGAGTATTTGGTTAATATGAAATATGCATTTAATAATCACAAATAATTTTTTATTTTCTTGAAATCTATATTATTCTATGCTTACTTACATTGCATACTATTTTATTTCCTCAAAAAAAGTAGAGAATATTAATGAATACGCAGAACTTCTCCTAGCAAATTTTAGTAAATATGTCAGATGGACTTAATAAATAAGTAAAAGTAAAGCAAAATAAATTCAATAATCCAACATTACTGAGAGAAAAAAATAGTAACAATTTTAACCAATGTTTAGGACTATAATGGTGGATATAGTGCACCCCTGCAGAGAAGTGGCGCATTACCTGCAGTAAGCAGTTCACTCATATCCCTCTGCTCTCCTTACCATTTTAATGCACATCGAAATCATTTCCTCACAACACAATGGATATAATAAAACAATGCCTTCATATTTTTCCATGGGTGCATGGGTGATAGGTCCAAAACATTTTACAATATGCGTGTTTTCAAATAATTACTTCTGATAGCCCCTCCCCCTTATAGAAATCTCCTGGAAAATGAGCTTTAAAAAACAAGGTGGCAACCTATAAATGAGAAAGTGATGGGTCCAGTAAAGGAGTAGAGTGTTTTCATTGTTTATTCTATTTGAAGAGAGGCAGTTAAGAAGTATAAAATAGATTGTGATAAATGTTACATAGAAAAAGAAAACAGAGTAAAGAGACATAATGTTTAGGACGATACCTTGATAAAAATACTAGAGAAATTTCTCTAGGACCTGAGTGAAATTCAGGAGAGCCAAATGAACACATGGATGGAAAGCATTTTATGCAGAGGGTACAGCAATGGGTACACAAGAAGAGAATACATTGGCTTGTTCAAGAACAGCAATGAAGCTGGAATGGCTGAAGTGGATGATGAACTAGGGTGGAGGTGGGGTGACAAAACTGGAGAAGTAGCAGTAAGAGGTGATGTTGGTCTGGACAAGTAGCTTAGTTGGTTAGCATGTCAGCCTGATAGGCCAAGGTGGTTGACCTGATCTCCTGTCAGGACACATACAAGAATCAATCAATGAATACGTAAATAAGTGGTAACATGCAATAGATGTTTTTCTTTCTTCCTTTCTCTCAAATCAGTTTTAAAAAATAGGCACTGTCACATGAGGCTGTTAAGCCTTGGAAAGGATGTTGGATTTTATTCTAAATGTGAGAATCTGCTGGAAGATTTTGAGCAAGGGAGTAGTATGACCTGATTTACATTTTAAAACCCTGCTGAATGAAGATTCACACTGGTAAGAAATTATGCATAAAAGCAGAAGGACCAGGGAGGCCACTGTATTTGTGTTTATATCTCCTTATCTTTTACTATTTATTATGAATCTTTTGTGCTCAAAAAATATTTTATATTAGTACCATAACCTTATTATTTCCATTTATATATGGGATATTTTGGTTACATAGGTTTATACATATGACAGAAAGAACAACCAACCAAAAGTTCCTGAAAATTAGCTCCCAGGTAATATAATGATTTTTTTCATTTGTAACTATCCATTATGACTCCTGTAAACAAAAATTAATTGTAAACATAAAATAGCTGAAGTATATTAAAAAACTATTGAATTAGTTATCAAAATGGCTAAAATATTTTAATAGCAAACTGTCAGTGATGATATTTTGAAATTTTGAAAGTAAATAAGTAAGAGGGACAGGGAAAATAATAACTGATTTGTTACATGCTTCAGATTTTTAACCTTGAAGTAACAAACTTAAATTATAGATAATCATTATCCTATCAAATCATCTTCAGCCCATAAAGTTAACTCAGTAATCTAATATATGAAGAGACCATTGCCTACTGATACCTACATTAATTTTCTTTTGCATTTATTTATTTGTTTATTTATTTATTTATTGTTCATTTGCAGCCATCCCAGTTTTTCCCCTATAGCTACCTAGTGCCCACCCCCCCACTCCCACAGTTGATCCCCACCCTGTTCCATTTTTTCCTTCTTGTCATTTTCTTTTCTCATTGAGTAGACAATATATTTTTAATTAAAAGAGGTATGTTTTTAAAAATGAAAGGAATGTCTATTTTAAAGCAGCCATCACTACATTAAATTTATACTGGGGCATATGTTAATAATGGAAGCTGGTGTCATAATGTGCTCCTGGTCCTTCAGAAAACTTTTCTTTCCTAACACTACAGTTTATGAAGATCATCATAAATCCTTAAAACAGTAATTCAGAAATTACTAATGACTGCATTCTTGCATGTTAATGAAGATGTGCAAGGTCAGCAAAGAACTCTAACGACAAGCATGAAGAAGATGGAAATCATGACCTGCCAGCACAAGGGAATTTTTACATGCCGACTACAGTTTTCAAGCTTAAAAGTTGTCAAGAAGCTCCATTGCCACATAGTGCAAATGATGCACTGATTAAGAAAGGTCAGTACGTCTTTTGGGAAGTTGACAGTGTTGATATAGTAACTATGCAAAGCTGCAAGTCTCTGGAGTAGTATTTGCGTCTAATCTATATGGTCACAGGAAATATAACTGCCAAGAATGCCATATTCATCATTTTGAGTAGTTTTATCAGCACCACCTGATGTCACACTCAAAAGAAAAATCACCAAAAATTTGCTTGGCCATTCAATCATGAATCCTTTTTGAAATGTGCTTGGGGCAAACTCTGTGCCCGGCCATCAGAATATAAAGATGAAAATAAGATACTGACCCTGCATTCGCCATGATAAAAAAAAAATTTTGAGGAAAAACAGGTATAGAAAATATTACAATATAGTGTGAAACTGCTTTGGTGGAATTAAAATAAAATATTAGGAAAGTGCTAAGTTGGCATGGAGGAGTCTCCATTAAAAGTCCATCTGTAACCTATGACTAAGACCTTACAGAAGATATAATTAAAGATGCTTATTTATGCATGAAAACAAAATATTTTTTAAAATTTCTCTAATCTTTATACAAACAACTTTTGTAATAAAATCCCTCAGTTATGATTTTAACTTTATTGCTTTTCTACTATACTACACAAGCAAAAGTCATTTCTTCATAATTTATAGATTTTGAAAATATTTATTATATGTCTATCATATATTATTGCCTTTCTTAGAATCTGGCAATAACACTGCAAGCAAAAATAGATATTTTTGTGTGATACAGCTTATATTCTCTAAGAGTAGGCTAGTAAGCTTATTGTAGAATTTAACAAGTTGATTCTAATATATATGTGGGAAGTCAACAATCTAGAATAACCAAAATGATAACTAGTGAAAAAGATAACTATAGCATTTACACTATGTGAATTCAAAACATATCTTATATCTGTTTTTATTCAGTAGTGTTATACTTGCACAGGATAGACATATAGGTAAATGTACTAAAGACAGTTCAGAAGTAGATCTGCACGTATATAGCTAATTATTTATTTTTAAGTTCCAAGGCCATCAATGGGTAAAAGAAAGTCTTTTCACAAATGGTGCTGAAACAGTTAAGTATCCAAAAGAAAAGAAAAAAAAAAGAGCATCCACCCTTCCCTCACATCATACATAAAAATTAGCACACAATGAATTATGAACCTAAAAGTAAGAGCAAAAGTATAGTACTTGAGAAGAAGCATAATAGAAAATCTATGTGACTTGGCATTAGTAAAGATTTCCTAAACAGGACATAGGAACATAAACTGTAAAAGGAAGAAATGAGTATTATCAAAATTTTAAGAATTGCTCTGGAAAGACCTCATTAAGAAAAAAAAGCAAGTGACTACCTGTGAGAATTTATTCATAATGTATATAACTGACAAAGGGTTTACATACAAAATATATAAAGAACTGTTGTAAGTCAATCATCAGAAGATAAACGCCCCCAAAAGAAATGTACATATCTGAACACACAGTTCACAGAAGAACCTGTGAAAATGGCCTAGTGCATGTGTGATATAGTGTCTTATCAGGTAAACACAATTAAAATCACAGGAAAATACTACTACACTCCATGAAAATGGCTAAACTTAAAAAGTTAAAAATACTTGGTATTATTGATCATATAGAGCAACTTGAACTTACATATGGTAAATATGAAATATGTACAACTAGTACAACCCATTGAAAAACTAAAAAAACCCTGGTAGTCTCTTCAAATGTTAAATTTTCATCTATTATTTGATCCAAGATATTTATCCAACAGACATGAACATACTAATTCAGGCTGATAAAATAAGGCAAACATAGATGATAGATAGATAGATAAATAGATAAAGTAAATATGTGTATATAAATAGATGGATGGCTACTTGAGAGTCAAAAGTCTTAGATGTTCGAAGTCAAAATACTGTTTTAAAGATGATTTTGACAAAACAAGTAAGCTGAGCAACATTTTCCCAAGATTAAACCAGAGAAATGCATTTGAATTATAAAATTGTTATTATGTCATCAAAAGCAACATACTGAATCCAAGAAGCAAGTCAGAAATGGAACAAGTAAATAGAAGCCACATACTATGCAGGTACTAAAACAAAATGTGAGGTGTCTTGGAATACACAGTGTTTGTTGATTCAGGCAAGAGACAAGGTCAGAAACAAGGCCTGAGGTCAAAGTGAAGTTGGTCTTAAATGGGAACAAGGAAACCTTGAAAGGAAAAATACCTACTTTATATTAGAACCACATATTTCTGTCTGGGAAAGAAATATCTGATGTGTCCAACTCAAGGCTTAATGTACCAAAGAAAGGGCAAGAATGGACATCTCACTGGGGTAAAAAGTAAGGACTGGAAGATAAATATAGATTATAGCAAGATCCCATTTATTAAAAGGCAAAAAGAAAAAAAATGAGAAAAAAGCAGAACAGCAGATTGAGCTAAAACAGATTAAATTGGAATAAGTAATAAATTGAAATGCTAGAGTAAATTGGAAAAACTCTAAGAACCATATGAATAGAGATTAGGACCTAATTTAGCTTTTCACCTAAACAGCAATAACAAATGCAAGGACCTAGAAGAGAGCATGGGCACTTTTCCTTATCACAAGAGACTTAAATGCTTGTGTTTCTGACTAACAAATCACAAATCATAACCAATCTGAATGTGACAGGAGCTGCGCCTAGACATTCTCTGGGAATTTTCCTACTGTTAGAGCCCTTGGGCCTGTTTTGAAAACAATGAGATTTCTTAAAGAATTTTTAGATTTTGAAATAGAGAAAGGAAAAAAATAATATAGAAAGCAGAAAGAGCATATATGGAAGCTTACTCTGAAGTTTATGTTCCAAAGACCTATCCATCTCTTCAAATCTCTGTCCAAATATCATTCTGCAATACCCAAATGTTCATTTTCCTTATTGCAAAAACTATGGGTTTTCAAAATGAAAATTCAATTGTCCAACACGAGGAATATGATATCATTACCACTTAATGTGGGTAGACTCAATAATTAAAGGGTATCATGGGAATTTTTATAAATTGACAATTAGTTAAATTATGGAAGTTCTAATTATGTAGAGACAAATAATTTGAAAAGACAATTAGTAAAGAGACTGAAAAATAGTAGTGAAATTGAAAAGAAATAGAGAAAAAACATAGGAAAGTGACAAAGAAAGATTATAGAAAATAATTTTTATGCTTTTCCAGAATCAAAAGTATGTGGTGAGGAGAATAAGGAGGTATTTTTCCTTTCCTTCCTCAATTATATGATTGGAAATAGGTCAAAATATTAGAAATCATGATTAGGTTAGGTGTAGTTCTAAAGTTGAATCTCAGTGTAGATTAAGCAGGCTTCGGTGGATTGTTCGGGGGAAGCGTAATACACATTATAACACCCCTGTGTTTGTGATAAATATATATTTTGTTTAAACAAATAATTTATAACTTGGAAATGTAGAGAATGGTAACATATTTCAGTTATTAGTAGTGGGACCTTGCCCTTTAGGATTGTAGTTAATTAAGTTATGGCCTTTGACTTTCTGTGTTTGTTAGCTTTTATTATACTGAGATTAGGCTAAAATATGCCCTGATGTAAAGCATAAATTGTATCTAAAACAAGGAAACAAAGATCATGTCATTGTTGACCTGGGGCAAATCCAAAAGAGTCAAAACAATAGCTTTGAGAACAGTTATTGTGAGTTTGAATATCATCAGCGATTCTTGCAGTCTAGGGATTTATTAGTACCAATAAAAGTTTAGAGAGGGAAATATAATGGCCTAATTTTAGTATAAGTCTAACAACGTGTAATCTAAGTATCTCTTGGGTGAAAATTTGACAATCTGACTTGATATTAAGAATATAAAAACAATAGTTGAGTTATATTCATACTTCGGGGGAGTGTTTTCAGATCTGGTCACCATCGCATAAAATCTGCAGCTAGAGAGTTTTGAGTTTAGAAGTTGCCCTTATGATCATAATCCCATTCTAACAGCCCTGTCTTGTGAAACAGCTCCCAATTATTTTCTAAGTGGTGAGAATGGCACTGCTTAGAATATTCCTGTCTTGTATCTCTGAGCATTTTAGTGATTTGACATTTTATAATATTGGAAAAGTTTTCCAAGAAATAGCATCAAGCTATTTGCTGTTTATGGCTAAAATTCACATTGCAGAGAATAGCTACACTTTTTAAGAATCTTCCAAAACAGGAATTTCCAAGGTAAACGCTATCAGTCTCATCATATATACAAAGATAGAAGCCTGGGTAAAGAAATGGAAAGAATACATTGGAGGAAGTCAGGTTATCTGGTTGACCAAAAATGTACCTAAAGTTTTATAATAAGATTTTAGGTCCTATATTGATGTGTAATGCTTTTATTATCAAAATCTTAAATCACACATTTGAATTTCTATTAAAAATTGAATTACTGATGGTACCACCCAACTCCAGCATCAGTGGTAAATTTCATCTTAAAACTACTTACTAGAAATGTCTTGAAATTGTCATAAGACTAGAGTTTTTTAATACACTTCCCAAACTGATGAATTTTTCACTAATTTATATTTCAAAATCAGACAGCTTTTCTCACAGTGTGTTTATGCAAAAAGTAGGGATATGAATCAAAATGTCTTTGTGCCCATGAGGTAGTAAGAGGTAGTACAATATGCCAGCATTAAATTGATGAAATAGCAGCAGTAGGAATTATCTATAAAGATCAATACAACTTGCTATAAGACCTGATACTACAAATATTAGCCCTTATAGATAGATGCTAACCATTTTCAGATTACTTTTATTTAATCCCAGGCACAGATTTTGGAAGTCTGGTAGGGCCAACATTATTTTTTATTCAATCATTATATTACCTGACATACTAAAATGAAAATATTAATTTAATTATCATTTGTGTTCACACAAGAGATATCTATGTTTTATAAGGGAAGAAATTCTTTGTTATTCATAGATACTTATCATACATAAATTTACACATGCATGCCATATGTATCAACTATCAAATAAAAATAAAATTGTTCACCCATTTATAAGTACATATTATACACACACACACAGCATATATTTTGTATATATACACACAAATATTCATATACATGGGGCTCAAACAAAAATATGTAATTTTACTGCATCCTAAATTATGTCTAGATTCAAGGTCATTAAACATTGACAAAGGTGGAAAATGCCTTTGAAGACATTTAAAATTACACCAAGATAATGAGAATTCTACATCTTTGACACATGGCATTGAAATTTGTGAATAAAATAATGAGAGATAAAACTGACTAAAAATGTATTAGTATGTTCAAGAAAACTAATATGTTAAAATATATAGATAAGAAATGCATAAATTTGGAAAAATATCTGACACATAAGGAATGTGAAAAAAGAGATGACCAATGTCACACTGAACAATAATACATACAAGATAAATACACACATATAAAAATGTGTGTTAGCGTTATCTTCCAGGTGGGACAAATAAATGCATGTGTGTTTTGGCCCCTTTAACTCAAGGTTCTTGCACATCTTGAAGGAAACTAGGCCATGTTCTGGTTACTACTGAGGAAGAGTTATGTGAGTCTCATCTCATCTGAGGTACCTATACCCAAGTCATACCCATGCCCTTTGTGATAACATGGGAGGTCCATACACATGCCTGATTTAACACAGAGACACTGGTGCCAGAGGTGGGTGGTATTATAAAGAAATCCAATTACTGCAAAGGACAAAACAAAGGAGAGTCAAGTTGAGGTATTGTATAAATAGCTACACATTTAAATATCAATATGTATTTTTAACATTATCCATTTTAACAGTTGTTTCTCCAAATTTGTCTTGTTTCATCTGTTCTAATCTCTTCCTATGGATACTGATATGAACTCTCACTGTAAATTAGACATCAGAGAATATTGTAAAGGCAACACATATGTTTTTATCATTCTGACTTATTCTTATATGTTACTATATCTGTGTAAAAAATTAATACTTTCATTTACTTATAAAAAATTCCACTCAACAGGCTTTTCCTAATGATTTTCTGAAGGGGTATAAGGGAAGTCAGAGGATGACAATCATAATTAGCATACTGAAAATGTAGAAAGATCTAGAATACTAAGTAAAGCCTAGGAAAAAAGGGTGAGGGTAAATTCCTTCTACTTTCTTATATTTGGAATCATTATGTATCTTCAGAAATCACTATTTGGTATATGACTCTCTCAGGAATGCATTGGATCTAAGAAAATATATATATTATATATATTCATACACACATGTGCATGTGTAGATACATACATGTATACACAAACAGAGAGAGAGACAGAGAGAGAGAAAGAGCAAGATTTTTCCTGTTTCTTATTTTATGTTGAAAGAACATTTAACTGACCAGGTATCATATTAATGATTGATTTACAGATACTGATCTATTTTAACAGTGACTTTAAGGATGACTTTCTCCACTAAAATGCTCTATACACTGGAGAATAATACTAATGTGAATCTCTTCTCAGAATCTGAATTAATGAGCAAAATTTTAGTCTTTAGTCAACCTGATCATTTAATGCATTGTCATGTTCATTACTTTAAAAAGCTTATATTTTGCTCCCTTAAGGTTTTATTCCCTAAAATTACAATGCCAGTGTATATTTTCTAAACCTATTTATATTGAAAACAATGGTCAAAAAATAATAAAAAAGTCAAGCCCTGAAAATCTGTAGACAAATGAAAAGTGTACTGGAGAACTACAGTTAAATATACTTTAAGACAGAAAAGCTGTGGGTGGAAAAAATTAATTGAAACTAAAATTAAAATGATCTCTTATGGTAATGAAATGATGAGCTGCTATAACACAACACTGAAATGATCCATTTGATCTCATTTAAATAATTAGTTTTCTATCCTAATTACATATTAGAATCGCCTGAGGAGCTTTTCCAAGATGGCAATGCATGAGTTGCACCCAAGACCATTAAATGAGCTGATGGAGTCAATATTTTTACAAATCTTTTCAGGTGTTGTTGTAACATGAAGAAAGAAATTTGAACCATCGATCTTTTGAAATTAACAGGGAGGACATTAGGTTGAGGTGATTTTAATACTTGAGCAGCCACGTAAGCAAACCAAAATCTAAGCTGGTAAATGCCTCAAGGTCAAGAAATCAAAACCTAAGGACAACCAAATCATGTACCGCTAACTAGGCTATTTTTAAAAAGCAAAACACTGAAGCTACAGCCAATCAAAAAATGTCCTTGCTCTGCTTACTTTTTTTCTTTTTTTTAATGAAACGCTTCTCCCTATGTGTAGTGTTTCTAACTATTCTGTTTGGCCTTGCCTGATTCCAATCAATGTTTGCTGAAATAACCTCTTAAAATTTTTTATAAACCTCAGTTTATCTTTTGCAATCTAAATATTGGTCCCTATTGCTTACAAACTTCTTTTTGTATCATGAAAACTTTTTAAAAATTAGATGATAACTATTGGTTTTCTCTCCCCTAAAAACTAGACCCAAAGATGTCCACATTTACCCATACATCCAAATATGTAGCCACACAGATACCTAGACACATTCTCACGATCACACACACATATAATTTTGCACACAATTTAAATTCATAGCCAAAATTCCTAAAGCCCATATTATGAAGCCTATCTATAAGAATAACAGTTACTGTATTTTGCCATGTATGATGTGCACCTTTTTGCCCAAATTTTTGAGGGAAAAATAAGGATGTATATTTTACATGGGTAGTACTAATTCCATACCTATATAAATGTTTTTTAAATTATTTTATTTATGCTTATGTGTTAAAAATGTAACTCTAGAAGGCAATAACGATATTTGTGTGCAAGATAATACCCCAGAATATGATAATTTGTTTTGTTCCTAATATAAATAAATAAATAAATAGAATTAAAAAATTAAAATGAAAGATTTTTTTCCAGAAACTTTGGGCCAAAAACGTGGGTGCTCACTATACATGGCAAAATATGGTGAATGCACTCAAGAGGAAGACAAGTTGTTGCCTTTTCATTTTGAAATTGCTTTACCGGTAATGACATCTTTTTGTCACTGCAACTTAAACCCATTTCACCTACTCACATTTTCAAGATAAATGCAAATCAAATAGACTTGGAAATAGGTCTGTGTGACCATAAATAATTTCCCTCTACAAATCTTAGTTTTCCTAGCTGATAAATGAATAAAACTGATAGCACATGGGATACTAATTCAATGAGATTTTACACTGGCATTTAAAACAGCCAATGAATATTAGCTGCTATTATTGTTAATGTTTTTATTATATTCATTAAAGATTGTTTATATGTCTAGTCTTAATAAAATTTCTTAGTTGGCATTTTCATTTAGAAAACGATCACACCAAAAAAGCAGAAGAAAGCAAAACAAGCCATAAATAAACAGAACAACATTGATGATGGCCATTGCTCTCTCCTTTCACTTTGATTTACTTCATATTTGAATAAAGGAGTTTGGAACACAGAGTAAATGTTGGGGCAGTTTTTGTGCTTCCATTTTAAAACTCTATTCCTCTTAAGTTGAATACACTAAGGGGGCTGTGTAAGGAAAAAGAAAAGTACAGCATTAAGTTAGTGACCTGTGCCAACTTTTTGTTCCTATTGCCTCTTAGATCAGAATACTTCTACACAACAAGTCAATTTTGGTTGTTAGTAAACTATCATTTTTCATTCATATATCTCCCATGCTAAGTGTCAGTATTGTTTCTAGATCATACCTTTCATTGACTGAGATCCATTTGAATATAGATATTGGTATCTTTGCCCCCTTCCTTGTAGTTGATTCAATGCCACAAGATACGTCTTTTAAAATATCATAACCTAGATTTTCAGTTTTTTCTCTTTTTTATCTTCAAAACTCCAAAGTCTACACACAATTTTTAAAATAATTCAATGCTTCCAACATGTGAAAAACACCTTGAAAGTAAAACTGACAAACTGAATCACACTCCTCTCCCAAATAAATTCTACAGAGGCAGAGATGCTCGCACATGTGGTATAGATCCACAAACACTGCTGGGCTGCAACCCAACTGACCTACCTACTAATGTGACTTTTAAAATCTCTGAGTCCCAAACTTGCATAGTCTTGGTGCTCTTTAAATATGAAAAAGAGTTTGTGTTCCATGGCCTTGTTAAAGAATTACATATATAATACGAATATGTGTTTAATTATCAATTTGTTTAGGAAATGAAGATGATACCCTTTGGAAACGGGAAGAATAATTTAATATAACCTTGTGCACTTGCATAGAAAGCACCCTACTCTATGTCAAACCGTCTATCATTTGCACTACCGGTCATCCTCGCAGCCACAATATGAAGCAGATATATTTAACCTCACTGTAACAGATGAGCGGCCTTTGTTTAAAAGAGGTTAAGTGCCTTTCTCTGGATCACACCATGTGTAAGTAATGGAGATGGGATTTGATCTGTGTAGACACTCTGTCAGAATTTAATCATGACATACTGTTCATTTTAGTTTAAGAGGATCAAAAAGTTGGCTTTCTTTCTGTACCTAACAGGTTAAAACTTAAAATAGAAGTACTCCATAAATCATGTTACAGCAAGAAAGACTGTAATTATAAATGTGAAATAGCAATAAAATACTAAATGAGAATTTCTGTTATACTTAATTCCTATAAGTGGCTCTATAACTTCTTGTGTCTGTTCACTGCATTTAGATAAAACTTGAGACTATTACTTAATTCTATAGCTTATATGAAACTAAAATTCTAATAAGATTTTTTTAAATATCTAAAATAATTAAGTAAAAAAATTCCATTAAAAAGTTCTAAATAGACTAAAAAAGACCTATGAGCGCCCTGGCTGGTGTGGCTCAGTTGGTTGGAGCATCCTCCTGTAAACCAAAGGTCACCAGTTTGATTCCTTATCAGGGAACATGCCTAGGTTACGGGTTTGGTCCTTGGGGTGAGTGCAACTGATTGATATTTCTCTCCTTCTCTCTTTCCTTCTGTACCCCTCTCTCTAATCAATAAGCATGTAGCATGTCCTCTTGTGAGGACTAAAAAAAGAAAAAACAAGACTTATGAGAAATGAGAGCTAATCTGGTAAAATAAAAAAAGTAATTGCAGAAGACAAAATATGTTTAAATACAAATTTTGTGCAAGGCAAAAATAAGCAAATAAGAAGTAAGCAATACAAATTCTTATATATTGACATGGTTTTTAGTTCCAATTGAAGATTATGTCTAAACAATATAAAGAATATCTGTGGATAATAAATCAATGGAAATAACCAAATCAAAGCTGATTATTTTTATCTAAATCATGTGAGCTGAGTATTTCCACTAAGCAAATTAATGATATTCACTGGATTTTAAGAATATCCTTATTATATTAAACATGTTCTCATTTAGTTTGCACCTCAGTGATTTTATTAACCCACAAAATTTTCATTTTGTGACATAATACAAATACATTGAGTGATACAGATATTTAAAAATATCATTTTACATCATGCATAAATGTCTTGAGATTAGTCCTCATTCCTTACTAAAAATAAGCAATCCATTAAAGAAATCAAGAATGCATGTATTTTAGCAATTTTGCTTTTATAGTTATTGGTCATTTCTTGAATCACTTTTTTCTGCTTTTCTCACCTTTCTTACAGAACGTTTTCATTGCCAAATGCTGGAACAGTGCCCTATTAATGTTATCTTTGGCTCTGCTACTTGTACAAAATATTAAATTTGATGTATTCTTTGCACATTAGGCTTGGGATGGGTGTATTAAAAGATCATATTTGAAGGCATATTCTAGATCATTCAAATATAAATATCCCCTTTTAATACTTACAGAGGAATAATATAGCTCCCAGACTTACTAGTGTATTGATTTTTGTGTATTCAATTAAAAAATCCTGTGAGACCTAAGCTGCAAGGCTGTGGCCTGCTTTGGTTCAGGTTTCTTTCCTGCATGACTCATGCCCTACGGATTTGAAAGGGAAGGACTACACAGGGAGAAGGAGTATTGGAAAAGTGCCACTTGAGTAATCTCTGTGGAGTTTTAGGGAAAAATGATGACAGCAGCAGGCTGGTAGAGGACATTCTTATTTGTCTTAAACTTCACTGTATAGGATGGTGGTTAAGAGTTCTGGTGTCAATCTTTGTGGGTGTGAATACTGACCGTATCATTTATTAGGTGTGTGACATCAGGAGAGTTAATTACCTTCTCTGGGATTCAGTTTCTTCCCTGGAAGAATTGCGATAATAACGACACATGCATCATAAATTTGTTGTGAGGCCCTTGCACACATTAAGGGTATAATAAATGTGTGTTCCCATTTTATAAGTTGCCTTGACATACTTCAGAAGAGTAAAGCATAACCTAGTAACCATTTGTAGCTGGAGCCTTATTTCTAGCCTAAGGAGATACTGATTCCTCCACTAACATTAAATCTAAGCATAGACTTGTTTTTTTCTCTATTGTTTGCTGCTTTATCCTCAGGGCTCAGATTAGTGCCTGAACCATACATAGTGTGCTGATAGTAAATGTTTGTTGAAGGAATGAATGAGGCACACTTTTTTAATCCAGGAAAATCCTCCATGTCACTTTGTAATAGACAAAATGTTTCTTTAAAACATCCGTCATGGATATACTCTAGCCCATGCAGCATTCAATCTTATCTTTCCTTTTTTCTTTAATATGCTTCCAATTCTCTAATCTTTTTCCAGTTCTCTAATAGATGCCTTGGGTTTCAGGAAAATTAAAAAAAAAAGAAATCTCTTTGTCATCTTACACAGTATTTTCCAATATGGGCAATGCCTTATAAAGCAAAATAATCCCTCTCTACCAAACTCTATCAAAATGTTCATTCCTGGACAATATGAAAATAATAATAATGTTTGAAATTTATTTGATGTTTGCTATATATGTGGCACTGAGATAATTTTGGCTTATCTTGTTTAACCTTCACAGCTATTTAAAAATTTTTTAAAGATTTTATGTATTTATTTATTTAGAGGGGGGAAGGGAAGGGGAAAGAGAGGATGAGAAACATCAATTGGCTGCCTCCTGCAAGCCCCCAACCTGGGACCCAGCCCACAATGTAGGCATGTGCCTCAACAGGGAACCGAATCAACAAGTCTGTGGTTCTCTGGCTGGTGCTCAATACACTGAGGCACACCAGCCAGGGCTAATTTTCACACCAACTTTTAATGATACAGATTCTAGAAACCTTTTACAGAGGAGAACATTTAGATATGAGAAGGTTAAGAATTCATTATCGTCACAAATTATAAAGGAAAAATTTGTTTTTTACCAGTCTAATATTATTATCAAGATTCTTAAGAACCAAATAACCTCTTCTCCTACCTAAGTAGAGTTCAGTATTAAGCTATCTGGAGATCTGATTATTTTATATACACTAAAGTATTAAAAATAGATGATACATTATCAGTTGAAAGTTTACTCTGGCGGATATGTTTTCACATTGAAAATAAATGTTAGCTTGAACAAAAATATATTGAACCAAATGAAAGAAATCCTAATGGTGACTCTCAGACCCCAATACAAGTAGAGTAGATAATTTGGAACTGGAGACTTCTATAGTCAAAAACAATGAACATAACTTCATTTCAGTTCATTTTCAAATTCTTCTGTATACTTGCCCTTGAACCCCTAGAAAATAATTCGATGTTTTCCACATTAAATAATTTAATTATTCCATTTATAAAGGTTTCTGAAATGACTACTATGGGCCAGACACCATTTTAGACTTGGAGGTAAATAACATCAGAAAATTCACAACTTGTAAGAGGAATCATTTAAATACACAGTTATAGTTTAAAAAGAAAAGTATAATAAGAAATTTACTTACTACAGAGATGGGAACAAAAGTACACAAACCCCATGTAGGGAAAGACAATGGGGAAAACTTCATTGGCACAGTTGCATTTAAACTGGAGTGGGTGGTGGGAGAAGGAATACAGAATGGAAAAAGAAGCATTACCAGCTGAAATAGTTTGGCAGGGAATTCTAAGCAGAGCAAACAATGTATTCAAAAGCATGGAGTCTTGAAAGAATGCAAATTGTTGGGAAAATTAAGATTAATTGGCTATGAACATTCTCTGATGACTTCAGTGACAACACTCGCTATTGGTTCTTCCTGGTCTGGGTGTGCATCTTAAATGTTGAGGTTACTCATCAGGCTGTGCTCCTATCTCTTCCAGTTGGGTTTCTATCAGCTATTTGGGCTTTATTTAGTAGCTGTCTGTGGTGGTTCTTTGGGAGCTTTCAGCACAGTGTTACTTAAATAAGCCAGCCTCATTTTCAAGAGACAATTTGGAGACAGAATAAAACCAGGAAATGTGAAAGGAATAAAAATTGTGTGGTAGGAGAAATTAAAAGTTAACTATTGTCAGTAAGAACTCATGTTTACCTTAATATTGTTACAGATGGTTAGATATAAATAGATAGTTAGATATAGATAGATGATAGATAGATGGATGATAGATGATTGATAGATGATAGATGATAGATAGATAGATAGATAGATAGATGATAGATAGATAGATAGATAGATAGATAGATAGATAGATAGAGGTTAGTAATATAGAACCAGGAAGGAAATATGTACATGAACCTAGAGAATCTTCCTATGCCAAAAGTAAAAAGATGTTAAAGAAGAACAAAAACAGAAATACATCATTATAGTTTGTCAAAAAGCATGTGAGCTAACAGAAAGAGTTCCCAATGGCCAAAGCTGGATCACTTAAAATGAGAAAAAATGTAGTATTGGATTACAATGCAAAGTACAAAATAAGTGTCCATGAGTCCATGCTGATACAAATAAATAATTTAGTGAATTCAGAATGGGGGAGAAGTGATCAATCTTCTATACAGTAGAATTTATTTGGATTCTCACCCTAATTGAGGGGAAAAGTAACCTCCCATTCATGAAGAATGGGCTGTGCATAGATATTTCTTCCAAAACAGAAAAGTATAGAAATGGGGGTGGGGGAGAGTAACTTTATATTGGGGGAAATAGCAAATATTACTTTAAGGAGTAAGTGGTCAAGGTCAACATCAATGGTCATTAAGTCATGTCGATACTGTGTACCTTTGATAGGAGATCATGAAAATTACACTTAACCTTTGTGATCTTCCTCTCTGTAACTCAAAACCCAAGTCTAATCAGAGAAAAACATCATACAAAGCCCACAAAGGGGCCGTCCTACAATATACCTGACTGGTGCCCCTCAAGAACACACAACGTCATGAAAAACAGAATTTTTGTGGCCAGAAGGAGCCTAAAGAGACAAGGCAACTAAGTGAATATGGTATCTTGCATGGGATCTTGGAACTAAAAAAGGACATTAGGTAAAAATTAAGAAAATAGAAATTAAATTTTCTTCTCATCTATTTCTGACTGATTTTATTTCCAAAGTGACCTTGATATAATTTGGTATCAAATGACATTGGGTGAATGTGTTTTAAGAAGGTATTGACCAAGAGTTTCAGAGGAGTTCTGGCATGCAGTGAACTAGGAATCAGTAAATTGTGTTTTTTGTTCTGTCATTTGCATCTGGACTTTGGAGAAGTCATTCTCATTTGTCTGGACCTCAGTTTTCTGTGTCAGTTTGAAACTTAGTTTTGCTTACCATAGGATTCATGTATACAGGAGTTTCACTATGAATTATTTATATGTGATCCACGAAGCCTCCTCGGAAAATCCCATCCCCAGGAAAAGTAGTGTCCAGGCACACAAGCCCTAAAAACTATGTCTCGGTGTCAATGGGGAAGGAGGAAATGGGGGTAATTGGAGAGCCCAGTGTTAATTATCACATTATTTCTAGCCTAATCTTCACCCACTGTGATTAAATCTGATGAGAGAGAATTGGTAGAAAGTAGTTCTTTCCAAAAATCTCTGAAAGCTGAAGCCTAGGGACACACGGCTTAGCATAGTTAGAGAAGTGAGATTACTTTCACTTAGGAAGGGACGCAGTGTGTTTCTTTTTGCGTCAAGTGCTCAGAGATCTCAGGTATTTTTGCAGGCTCCACTGGCTCTGGGGCATTGCCACATGGGAAAAGTTTCTATCCAGTGAGCCAAGGTGTGGTAGTAACTCCACGTGATTTCAGCAGTTACCAGAGATGGCTATGCAGGGACTCCACAGACATGAAATTTTGGTGTTTTAAATTGTACTCTGTATATCCTAAAGACAGGTGTGGAAAACAGTGGGGCCTTTTTGTGACTTTGAGACAAATGTGGAATGAATAAAATAGATTCTAATGTCCTACATTGTAAATAAAGCCAGATTTAGGGAAATAATATTTATCATCATGCTTGAACAATAATCATTGAGAAAGAGAATAGGAGTTTCTACATACTAATTGCTAAAATTGATTCTCATAAAATTTGAAGTGGAATTCCAGTATCAGATAACTTGAAACTACTCTGATAGAAATATGATAAGCTCTCTGATTTTAAGCCTCTCCCTTATCTTCTGAAGAGATCCAAGAATATTCTCAATGGAAGATAAGGCATTTAGAGGCTACATTGAAAAATCCCAAATAATGGCTCAGGATCTGCCAACCTGTAAATATTTATTTGTTCTAAACTAAGGGAAGGTTTATTATAGGAATATTGTTGCTGACTCCCATGATTGTGAAGAAATAAGAAAAAAAAATCCTTAGGAGCAGCTGAAATTATAGTTTGGTTACTTGAAAGCTACACTGCTTTTCCTCCTCAGAAAATGGAGATATATTAATATTCTGAATCGTGGGTCCCCTTTCAAGTATTCCTTCCAAGTTTCCTAAATTAACTATGTGGCAGTGACACACACAGAACTTGTTTGTCTGAAATCTTTGACCACATAACCAAAAGTAAAAGGAATTCTGAGAAGCAGGGAAAACAGGGTATTTCTACTGCAGGAAGGTGACTTCATTCATCTCATCACTAAAAGTGCCAGGGCAAAAAGGCAGTGATATAGTTCATTTTGGGGTAAGTTAAAAAAAAAATGTTGAGAGGAAATGAGTATTTGGTAACCGAATTGCAGAAAGTCCAGGGAAAGGAGAGATAAGGTATCAAAGACTCCTAGGGCAATTCAAAAGAAAGACCAATAAAAGAAAAAAAAGGAAACAAATGCAGAAATAAGTGATAAGACTTGAGATTTTTAAAGGTAAACTGACTGCACACTACTTGTCAATCAGTGGGTGCCATAAGGTCAATCAGATTGGAAGAAAGCCCACTGGGCTAGGAAAACTAAAAAATAGATCATATTAAATTGTGGCCTTTGCAATATAAACAGAGTGAAGACTTACTAAGCTTTTCATTTACATCTGTTGAGAAGATACTGAAATCAAATAATTTATCTCTTAGTATTCATAAAAGATATTTATTGAGATTCAACTTCCCAGTGCCCATCCACTAGCGTGACATTTCCCATACATGACAATACAGAAGAGGAGTTTGGGAAGCAAATTTATAGGCTAGTCTCTAAAACAATTACATTTGGCATCATTCTAATTTGAAATTGTGAAGTAACAAAACATACTTCCACAATTCAATTGGTGATATGATACCATATGGAGGGGTGGTAGAAAGAGTTTAATCATTTGAATACTAGGGTAAAAGACCATTTGCAAAAGTTTCCTTGAGAAATATATTCTTTAATATATATTTGTTACTTTGATATTTATATATTTTGCAAGTTGGATAAGCATTGAAAAGTAAATATTTCAGCATATCAACTGAGCAAATTTTACAGGTAATATAAAATGCACCCTGTTCATGTAAAGTTTACTTTTTCAGGAAGTTTCATGAACCTGTCAGTGTCTCTGACTTTCAAATACATACACATAATCGCCTATTCTCACATACCTTGCAAAGTATAGTGATTTCATTTTTGCTTTGTAGAATTCAACTGTGTTCTAAGTTAGGAAGTTTTAAAAAAACTTATAAAAAACAATGAGATATTTAATTTGAGGAATGAATATGTTATTGAAAATCCAAATTAAGATAGTCAGACTTTGGTTTCACACTTAGTGGAAAATAAAAACATATTTTTATTTGTACCACTAAAGGCTTTAGTGAGATATTTTCCTTAAAGACAATTAACTAACCAAGATAATTACTTCATCTGACATGTATAAAGAATTATTGATTTGTCTAGTCCATAATTTTGAACTGTGCTCCATTTTAAAAAATCAGCCCGTGTCGAGCACCTCTAACAGAGTAAATAAATGCAAATTGTTTTCAGTGTTCTGGCACAGTTCATCTTACAGTACTTTTCTACCTACAAGATTTTCTAGGGATCAGGCTTACTTAAATAGAGAATTCCATATAAAAAAATCAGTATCTGTATAGATTTGACTATCTAATCCTATACTTAAATATATATATATATATGTATGTATATATGTATGTATATATATACATATGTGTGTGTGTGAATGGAAAGTAATTTCTGTTACATGCAGTGAAAATTCTTTGTAGTATCTTCTTAAAATATATGATATGATCTCATTTTTATTTTAAACACTAAATATTTTCCTTTAAAAATAACCACTATTAGATTAAAGACTTATATGTAAGACCTAAAATCATAAAACTCCTAGAAAAAAATCATAGGGGAAATGTTCTTTGATATTGTACTGGCAATATATTTTTTTTGATATGACACCAAAAGCACAGGCAACAAAAACAAAAATAACCAACTGGGATTTCATCAAATTAAAAAAGCTTCTACACAGCAAAGTAAACCATCGACTATACAGAAAAGCAACCTACAGCATATGAGAAATAGTTTCAGATCATATATTTGATAAGGAGTTAAGAACCAAAATATGTAAGAAACACATGCAACTCAGGAAAAATCCAGTATGAATATAAATAAAGTACTTAAATAGACATATTTCCAAAATATATACAAATGAATAAAAGGTACATGAGATGATAATCAACAACACTACTTGGGAAAATCCAAATCAAAACCACATGCTTACACTTGTTAAAATTGCTACCATCAAAAAGAAAAGAAAAAGTGTTGGCAAGGATGTAGAAAAAGGCAATCTTTGAGCCTTATTGGTGGGTGTATATTGATAATGTCACTCTGAAGAAAAGTATGCAGGTCCCTCAAAATATTGAAAACAGGCCCTGATCAGTGTTGCTCAGTTGGCTGGGCATCTTCTCCCAAACTGAAGGGTAGCCAGTTAGATTCCCAGTCAGGGCACATACCTGGGTTGCAGGTTCAGTCCCTGGGGACATGTACAAGAGGCAACCTATCAATGTTTCTCTCTCGCATTGATGTTTCTCTCCTTCTCCTCTTTCTCTTCCGCTCTTTCCAAAAATAAATAAAAATAAAATCTTAAAACTGACAATAGAACTGTCATATGAGCCAGCAATTCCACTTTGGATTATTTATTCAAAGAAAACCAAATCACTATTTCAAAAGGATATCTGCAACCTCTTGTTTATTACAGTATTATTTACAATAGCCAGGACATGGAGATAACCTGTGTCCATCATCAGATGAATGAGTAAAGAAAATATATGTACTTACAAAAATTGTAACTATGTCAGGTGATAGATGTATTAATTAACTTGATTGTGAAATATCATTTCACACACCACAAATGCATTTTAATTTGTCAATTATTCCTCAATATATCTGAAAACATAAAATAATAACTATCATTATAGTTAAAAGAAAATTTTGCATACTCTTTTGACTCAAATTTTTTAGTGTAAAATATATTAGGTGAATAGAAATGTATGCTTTTTTAAAATACAGACTTTTTCTTACCATAATGAATAAATGGATTTGAAAAATATAGATTGCAAAGTGAATTTATGTAAATCAGCCTCTCCTTGAACTATAATATAAAAATTATCGGTTGTCTGTGTATTCCTTTTAGACATAGTTAAATAGCAGATCTAGGGACTCATTTTTTTCTGTTACCTGGTTCTCCTTGGCAGTTTTCCCATGGTTCAATCATGACAAGTCCCTGGGTTTGCATTTGCATGACTCTTACCATTCCTTCAGTGTACCAGGGCTCTTACACTCCATTTAAGAAAAAGAGAAAAGGTATATATTTGTGTATAGACAGATCTATTTTTTCTTATAATAATTCAGAGTCTTTCCTAGAAGACCTGCACCTCCTGTGGACATGCCCCATTATCCCATTGGCCAAAAAAAAAAAAAATCATGCATTCATCCCTAAGTCCAGGAGAGACTTACCAGGGAATATTTAGTTTCTTCAGTCTCTATAGCAGAGGTTGTCATGGGGAAAGGGGAATGCAGACAGATGACATTTACAGAACCAGTAGCGTTTGTGGTACTGTACTTCTTGTACTGTAGTTTATGGAACACTAGCATTGGAAACAACTGATGTAGCAAAAACAAAGACCTGTACTCAGCTCTTATTTTTCTTTCTTTCCAGACATATTTTCTAATTGGACTGGCCTCTGAATGGAAGTGATGTATACTATTTCATGGTTTAGCCCTAAAATACATCATGCCCTTGTTTCCTCTTTCATGATGACTCTGGAGACCATAGGATGAAGACTGCAAGAATGCAACATGGAATAAGCCTAGATTCTCCATTACCTACTTAGACAGTAACTGTCTAAGACCTCTGCTATACCAGGTTCATCCATACTAGATTTTGTTTCAGTGTAATAAAACTTTAATTCTGATAAACTCTCATATGATTTCAGCACTAGTTGTAATTTCCTTTTTCACATACTGAATCTATTCTAGCTTTTTGTTTGTTTGTTTCAACTTTAACATTACTCCCTTATGCCCCTTACTACTAGGTTAGGTGGTCCTCAGTGTTCCCATATTAAACTCTTCTAACATTTATCACCCATTGCCCTAAGTATTTACTTGATCTTCTTGTTTTATCTTGTTTTAGTAGATAACATAGTTTATACATAACAATAAATATTTGTTTACTAAATAATTCCTAACTTTCTGACTGTATTCATGAAGACCCAGGTTAAAGTACTGAAATATGTCCAATAACTAAAAGGAAAAAGGGAGGAACTAGAATAAGTAAAATCTTGGGAGAATAGTAGGATAAGAATAAACAGACAATTGCGAGGAAAGGAAAAGACTGTTTTGTTAGCTCCAAGAAGAATGAATCCATGAAGGAGAAGAAAGTGAAGCATAAAAGACTATAGTGTGAATAAAAATTTGAGGAATGAAATACAAGCTCTCAAAGAAAGATTAATGAGTAACTGTATTTTTCTTGTTTAATAAATAACATGTTCCTTTAGGTCAAGAAATAAACATTAATGCTTTTGATGGTTAATTGAGCATGGAGGCTATAAAATCACCACTGTTTCTCTTCAGGTATAGGTCTGACCTATTGGAAACTTCTGGTTACCTTTCAGCATAACTAACATCTTGAGATGTCTAGCCCTTTTTTAGTCAGATCGGAGAGTCTAAAACCAATAAGGTCTCTTGGATTCCTTCTCACTGATTAAGAATGTGATTATTTTTTATATTGAGTTCATTTTGACTTAGATCTAAGTTTATATCTAAACTTAAGTCTTATAAACTGTCTGGAACACAGTTCAGCAGCACTGTATCCCAATGATTTGACATGGAAATAATTCATTCAGTACCTATATGATACTTTCACTGTCCTAGAAATTTGCCAGAACTTCTGAAAATAGGATGGTGCAAAGAACAAGATGTAGAACTTTCCTAAAGATTAAAAAAATTAAAATATAAAATAATAGTATATATATATACTATTATAATATATATAATAGTATATATATTTATTATATTATTATATTATTATATAATATATATAATATTATATAGTATATAAAGTACATATATATGTATTTTATCAATTATCTGAGCCTGGTTGTTCAGCTAGGGCGAGGGTATGTTTCCGTGGTGAGAGGCCCAACTGAAAGACAGAACAAGGAGTAGGCATAAGGGCTGCACTTCACACCGCAAGCAAGTAGCAGGTCCTTCATTGCTGGCACCGCTGGCACAGGATTTTTTATACAAGCTTAGACAATAGTGGGATTGGGCCAAAACTTATGTCATTGGGGGCTACGGTGCGCGAGTACAATGACATAGGCCCAGACTTCCTGCCTTGGGCAGACCCTCAGGGCCCCCACACTTCAAGACCCCACATCAATATTTTGGTTTATTTAATTTATTTAACTCATTAATGAATATGAAAACCAGTATGATATTACAACAGGATCTGAAAAGATTTCAAAATCTCATATATTAAGTCAGGAAAAGCATTCTGAAGCGAATTTATATGGAGATGCAAAGCTAGTTGACATTCACAGAATAATAATCAATTGCATTGTACTGGATTTAATTTTGTATTATATCAGTATTCTACATGTTATTTTTTATTTGCACAGCTGTAAATTAGCCTAGTTAATGACAAACAGGCAGAGATAGCCCACAAGGTGGAGCTGATCAGGACACTCAACTAAATTTCAAACTCTCTCATAGTTTTTTCTTACATCTGTCATACAAGAAAATGATGGTTTACAGTCTAGTCTGTAGAAGAGAGTAATCAGTCAGTCACAGAGGCAGAAAGAGGGGGTTTCCACTTGGATATGTAAGCAGGATGGAGGAGGTGGTATCTAACCTAAAGCAGAAAAATAAATGCTTGGATGGAAAGGAGATGGTGTTCTTAGAATGAGGAAGACAAGACAGAGCTGTGTATTCATGAGTTAATCCTCTTGTTCTCTTCGGGATTCATGGCCATCGACCACTCTGTTGGCACTTGTTTGTTCAGGAGTAATTAAAGTACAAAAATATGTATGTATTAATGCTTGGATCTGCCTTATTGGAAGGTACTTGCCATGGAGTGCAACTTGGCTGTCATGCAATGCAAAATGAAGGGAAAAGATCACACATTTCCAAGTGTTCTTGTTCTGTTCAGTCTGATCACCTAGACCACTCATCCCTACCGTAAAAAAATTAACAATAAAAATCACTGCAGTCATTTGCAAAACCAATCTTCATTGCCGGTAGAGTTGGACATTTGTTAGAACAGGTACGTAAGAGGAATTTATACTTTAAAATTTCCCCTCTTTTAATAAACTTGTTCACTTTGTAACTGTAGGTTACTTATCTCTTTTGTGTCTCAGTTTTCTTGCCTATATAGTGGACACCAATAATACAATGCAATTGCAAATACTTTTCATGTATTTTTGGTTTTGCCATCGAGGTGATCTGTTTAATTTTATATGAGGATTGGCAAAGATCCAAAATTGTGTTGCTCCTTTTTCTCTGCCTTCCCAGAATTCCACACACACATTTTTACTTAACATTTACTGTTAAAGCACTTACCTAATTCAGAGAGTATTTGTCCTATATGACATGTTTGCAATGGTTAGATGACATAGCCATCTCAGAGAAAGCAAATATAAATTGCCTATATTTTATTCTGAGAAACTACAATACAAAGGCCTAGAGCCTTAATTTTTTTCAGCAAAGTAAAAGTAGGAAAAAGCCTGTGTTAGTATGACGAACTGATTCTTTTTATTTTATAATCATACATTATTTTAATTTATATTAGCTAAAAATATGATATATTTTCTTATCTCTGATTATTTAGAAGTCATTGGTGGGAACAAATTACTTTATAAGAACAATCAGTTCAAAAGTATTAATGATACTTAACAGAATTTGTTCAGAAGCTGGGAAACTTTTTGTGGTCAATTATATCACATATAACAAAAGATTTAATGTTGGAACAAATATATTGTTTTTGGAAGGCTTTTCCTCATCTTATAGATCACTGTAAATACATTTCTCATTCAATTTTTTTGTTATTTCCTTCCTTGTAATATTGCTGAGTTAAATAAATTGCTTAGTGAATACAAACTTTCCATTCTCAAGAAATAAAAATCTATTTAAAAAACCCATCAGAATCAGTGTCAGTTTCACAGAAAACAATAAATGTGGATGTTTTTTATATATGTTTCTTCTTTTAATGTCTGTTGTTGCGTAGCTATGTCAAATCAATCAATAAAATACTATTGACTTTAATAGAAACTTGATTTCCCTACAATGAAGTGATATGCTTGCCAAAGTAAAGTGCATTTTTCAAATACTTTTCCTAATAAGAACAGTTAATTCACATCAATTCTAACTGCTTCTGGTGAAAATTAAATGTTATATTTGATTCTTTAAATTAAAATTTATCTAGCATTTGTCTAGCAGATCCTATCATAGAGTTACCATCTTGGAACAGCTATGTGTTTTAGTGTGGGAACTGACTGTGGGACAAGAGGGTGGGATGGGCAGAGGAGGTAAATGGGGGATTGAGAGAACTGTGATAGAATAACAATAAAAAATGATTTTTAAAAAGCTGAAAAAACAAACAAATAGCTCTGAAAATAAAAATGGAAAACAGCCTTTTATCTGAGAGTATAAGAGGCATTCCATGGAATATTAGTGTAATGCAACTGAATTGAGGTTAAATAATGGTTTACAGTCTAGTCTGTAGAAGAGAGTAATTAGTTAGTCATAGAGGCAGAAAGAGGGGATTTTCATTTGGATATGTAAGCAGGGTAGTGGAGATGGTATCTAACCTAAAGTTGAAAATTTTACTTTATTATATTTTATTTCATGAAATGGAAGAATCCCACTCCTGAGAAAAGTGACAAGAAGCCTTTATTTTCTTCATCAAATTCCACCTCATAAGTTGGAGCACAGAATCACAAACTGTCCAATGTAAGGCAGCAGCTCTTTGAGTTTACAGAGTTCAATTAATTCTTTTAAAAGTGTCTGTAAAGTGCCTTCCATACAGGCCTGATCCATTTTAGTGTCCCAATAGATAGTGTATATGTAACTATGTTTTCTGCTTCCCTACCCCCAGATATGAGTATGCACTTTGTACTTATCTGCTGTTTATGAAGCCCAGATCTTAGTGCTCTTCTTTGGTTCCATAAATGTATTCTCATGATAGATATTTTAGGGGAACTGAGGACCTCTTTATTGATTTTAGAGAGACAGAAGAAGAGAGAGAGAATCATCAATTCATTCTTCCACTTATTTATGCACTCATAGGTTGATTTTTTAAAGATTGATTTTATTGATTGATTGATTGAGACAGGGGACGACAGGGAGAAAGAGAGGGGAAGAAACATAGATGCATGAGAGAAATATGGATCAGTTGCCTCTCACATGTGCCCCAACCTGGGACCAGGCCCACAACTCAGCATGTACCCTGACCAGGAATCCAGCTGGTGACCCTTCATCTTATTGTGCAACACCCCGTCGACTGAGCCACGCCAGCCAGGGCCAGTGGTTGACTCTTGTACGTACCCTGACTAGGGATCAAAACACAAACTTGGGGTATGTATCAGAATGACTGTCTAACTATTGAGCAACATTTGAAACAATTGTGTGTAATAACAAGGGTCAATTTATGCACCATTTAATCCTTCCTTTAATACTTGTGGGGTGCCATCAATGGTAAAGCCCATCAGAATATTAACTTCCTGCTTAGACTTTAAGTTAGAGAAATGATCATTGATTCATGTAATTAATATACAAAGATATATAAGGTAGCCTTCAAAATATCAAATGTTTGATAATCTAAATAATGATACTTATTTTTAATGGACTATTATGTTACCTTTTAAAATTTATATTTTCAAAGAAAGTTTAATAAAATGTGGATTGCTTCCTCTGACATAATATTGGGAGACCAAATCATAGGAGTTAGTGTAACTAAAGATTATCTAAAATTAGGAATTAAAAAAATTGGAAGTAATTTTTTTTCTTTTTTTGTACACTCTAAATTTTAAAAAGCAGTAGAATTTAAATGTCTGAAAAAGGGAAATATTATAAAAAATAACTTGAGGGTGAGGGTATACAATCAATAAAATAGTCCTCACAAATTTCTTTGGTTTGCTTTGTTGTAAAGTAGAAATCATTATCTAAAATTGTTATATAGTAATGGGAAATATAGATTTGTTTGCCTCTTTAAAAATAGCAGACACTATAGTATCATATGTAAACTATAAATGAAAATAATACTTAAAAACAGCAGATACTGACATTCTTGTTAAGATTTGTAAACTACTTTATAATTTATAGCATGTGGAGTACATAGGTGCACACACACCTGCAAACACAGATAAATGTGTTTTGTTTAAACATTTAAATAATCCTATAAACCATTTCCAGGAACTTTTTTTTTCCATTTTCCTGTGTTTTATGTTACCTCTTCAAAAAATTCTCTGGTCATATGCCTTAATCATTGCTTCTACATTTTGTTATCCAGTAGATGATGCAGAAGGTATTACTGATTTCCTAGACTTGTACTCCAAATTTTCTCCTTTGGAGTTTCTATTTGTATGCATCTTTATTAATGGCTTGAACTAAACTTCTAAAATTGCTAATGGCCTAGCTTCATTACAATTTCTCATTAAAACATAGAACATCTGGATTAAGTCAATCCTTTTTGTGTGTGTGTGAAATTAAATCTATATGACTTACAAATATTAATATTTTTATTTGTTTAATCAATGTAAAAGATAAGCCAAAAGGTTTCTCTCTCCTGCTGCTTTTCTCTGTCTCCCTGGTTGAATATACTGCAGAGAAGTCCCTCTCTTAATGATTAATTCTTTTTTGGCATAGAGAAAATTCTAGTAGTCACCTATGCTTTTTAAAATATTTTCCAGGGAAATAAAAAGATATATAGTCATCTCGAGAATAACTATGAAATCGTAAGCCTTATTAGCATATAATATAACTACTCAGTCATATTGTTCACAATTTCGCTATTCGTGAATTGAGGAAAAGTGATAGAGCAATAAAACAAAAATGCCTACTCTGTAATCATTGCGAGAAGCATAACGTAGCAGATGAAGAGAGCACTTCCTGATATTTAATTTTAGCATGTTTAGTAGATTGATTTTAAATTATTATCAGAAACATCATTTAAAATTTTGAGAACATAAATCAACAAAGGATAACTTTTATTCAAATTCTGTCAAAGACCATATTCTAATGTTTTCTGAACTTTTTATTTCTTTTAGCCTTCGCTACAAGTTTTCATAGCGTGGCCATTGAGAAGGAACAATTCTGGGGTACTTAATGGACTTTCAACATTTTGAAAGTAATGAACTATAGAAACAATCTTGGAATTTCCTGAAAAAACTAAAAATGGAACTGCCTTTTGAACTAGTGATTCTACTGCTGGACATATGCCCTAAGAATCCCAAATCACCAATTCAAAAGAACTTATGCACCCCTTTATTCATAGCAGTACTATTTATGATAGCCAAGTGCTGGAAGCAGCCTAAGTGCCCATCAGTAAATGAGTGGATCAAAAAACTGTGGTACATTTACACAATGGAATACTATACAGCAGAAAGAAAGAAGGAAGTCCTACATTTTGTGAGAGCATGGATGGAACTAGAGAATATTATGCTAAGTGAAATAAGCCAGGTGTTGAAAGACAAGTACCATATGAACTCACCTATGGGAGATCTAATGAACAAAATAAACTAACAAACAAAATAGAACCATAGGCATGGAAATATGGAACAGACTGAAAGTGAACAGAGGGGAGAAGGGAGGGGTATAATAGTGGAAAGAAGGGGAAGGAACTAGATGAAGAACATGTATGACTGACAAACATGGACAACAATATGGAAATTGACTGTGGGAGCAGGGGTGTGGGATGGGCAGAGGAGGGCAAAGGGCAAAAAACTGGGACAACTGTAATAGAATAACAATAAAAATGATTTAATAAAAAAATATTTTTTGAAAGTGTTCCCTAACTGTGTTCTTGGGAAAGATTTCTCCAGGACTTAAGAGCAAGATCTAAAACCTGTTTATGTTTGGTTAATTACCAGCCTCCCGATGTCATCTTATGCATACGATTTTCTTGATCTTATACATTCCGAGTAAGCACATTTTAGATATAAGATTCTTAGAAAACAATCAAAGGTTATATTTTGGTAGAAAGAGCACTAAATTGCAAATTTGGAGGCCCAGACTTGTTCCTGTCTGCCATTAACTGGTTAAATTTATAAATTCTAGTAACCTTTTTTGGTGAAATAGTTATTGAAGAATAAGCCAGATGATATCAAATTTCCCCTCAACATCAACATCAACATTTTCTTGGAAGCTAATATGTTTCTTAAACACATGCAGACTCCCACAGTCTGTCCACTTTTGAGGGCCAACAGATTTAATTCTTTGGAGATCCCTAAGTGAGATTCAACAAAGAAGACATTACTTAGGACATGTCACTAAGGTAAAACTACAACTTCTAAAGAAGTTTAGGCCCTCTTACAGTTCCCAGAAGCGTGTGGCTACATGTGCATTTTAGACCAGAAGCACATGTTTTGATTACGGGTTATAACCTAATCTCTTATCTTGATTTCTGTAGCACACTGCGGGTCACATGAGAGGCTCTATCTATCTATCTTTCATCTATCTATCTATCTATCTAATATTTATCAATTCATAAATTGAATGTTCCTATTCTCCAGTTAATGCAGCATTTAGTAATTAGTTTCTATGTTCGGGAGTGCTGGAGGGAATGAGGCTAGTTAATTGTTTAATACTGCTTATCAGGAACTCAGTAGGTGTTCAGCAGCTCTATTGTGATGATGGATGAAGCCCATTTTTATGCAAGACTCTGCTTTATATAGCTATTTGTCATTGTTTTTGATAATACCTCTTTTGCATAACATTTTTTGGGGGCTTAGAGACCAAGGTTCTTATATTGTAAGATTAATCCCTTTAGTGTATGGGCATGTTATAGGACATTTATATCCCCTTTACATTTCTATGGTCTCATCATCCTAATATAAATGTTGTGTACAACAGGAGTAAAATGTAAAAAAAAAGAAAAAAAAAAAACTAGTATAAAAGTGAATGTCAATAATTCTCTCAACTAAGACATTACCTTTCTCTCAAATTTAACCCCATGACAATGCATTTTAGACTTTGTCTTCTCAGTGTAAGAAAGTAAAAGTGGGTACAGGTTACAGATAGCTGGAGACATAATTGATGACATGTAGGTAGTAAATGGAATGTGGATTTTTAGAGCTCTTATATGGAAATATATCAAGTCACTTTAAAAAATATAATGACTTAGGAGAGAATCAAGGTGGTGGAGGAGTGGAAGTCACATTGACTTCCTCCCAGGACCAATCTGGAATTACAGCTACATTGTGGAGAAATCTCCCAGAGCAAATGACTGAACACTAGTGAGAGAGAAGACTTGCAACCTCGGACAGACAGAAGAACCAATTCGGCACAAACTGACTGGTAAGGAGTGCAGCAGAGACGTGAGAGGGCTGGCTGGGCACCCTCCGGCAACAGCACCAGAGGGATAGCTGAGCAGCCAGTCAGGCTGAATCCCCCTGAGAAGAACGGGGTCTAAACCATAAGAGGGGATCCCCAGCCTAAAACACCAGAGCCCAAAAAGTATACAAGTAACAGCTGCAAAAAGCAGCAGGAATGCCCTCTGCCAGGCAGCTGACAATGGAAAAAGCCATTTAAAGGGCCAACACATAAACTTTCATCTGTAGCAACTTACCCTGGTTTCTGGCAAAGGTGGGGACACAGTGGGCTGGAGATGCCAGAGGAGAGATGGAGGACGGAGGCTTTGGGGAGAAATCTGAGAAACTAGCCACGGGATCCTGGTGCTGAATCATCCCCCACACGGCAGCAGCCATCTTGCTCTGGCAGACCACTCCCCTGAGCGCAGGCAGCCTGAGAGGAAACAGCAGCCCCTCCCCACAGGTGTGACTCTGCCCTGGCCCTGTGGTGCTTAAGGCTGACCGCGGAGTGCAGAGTGGCAGCCACAGACAGTAGATCCCTGCAAAGGTGGGGCGGAGCGGATTAGAGACTCCTGAGGAGGGTCTGGGGACAGAGACTTTGGGGAGAGAACTGAGAGAGTAGCCTTCGGGATCCTAGTACTGAATCATACCCCATAAGGTAGCAGCCACCGAGCTCACACAAACCACTTGCCTGAGGGGAAACACACCAACACTGCCCCGCCCTGTGGTGTTAAAGCCTGACTGCTGAGCGCAAATCTACTAGATTAACAACGGAAGGGGACAGGCACAGACAGTAGATCCCGGGAAGCCTCAAACAGGCTGCCTAAGGTCAGACGGAGTCAACATCTGACATCACTAGAGGTAGATCCAGAAAGAAAAAACAGTGGTAAATACTAAAGGCTACCAAGACAAAACCCACTGTGGTCTTCTCCATGATTTGCGATATTTTTCTTACTACATAGCTTTTTAATATTCATTTTTTGTTCATCAAGTTGGTGCATATTAAATCACTAGATTTTATACTATAGTTTATTTCTCTCCTTTCATAATCTCGTTACACCCCAATTAATAATGGTTCAGTTGCCGTTGATAGTGGGATTGCAGGGGGCAGTTATTTCTGCAGTCCTTAGTTTGTTTCCTGGGCTTTGTGGTTTTGTTCAGGCAGACAAATAATTGGAAGACAAAGAAACAATCCCCAACCAAAAGGATAGGAGGAATCGTCAGAAAGACTACTAAATTAAATAGAGGCACGTAAACTATCAGATATTGAGTTCAAAACAATGGTTATACGTAAGCTCAATGAATTCAATGAGCTCAGTGAGAATTAAGGAAAACTATAGGGAAACTATAAGGAACTTATTGCAAACTATATCAGCATGAAAAAGAACATAGAAACTATCAACAAGAACCAAGAGGAAAAAAATACAATTTCTGAACTGAAGAATGCAGTAGAAGAAATCAAAAGCAGGCTAGATGAAGCAGAGGATCGAGTCAGCAAGTTGGAGGACATGGTAGAGAAAAATGCCTAGAAGGAGCAAGAAAATGAAAAAAGGCTCAAAAAGCATGAAGAGGTGTCATGGGAAATGCAAGACCACATGAAATGTAATAATATCCATATAATAGGAATACCAGAAGAAAAAAAAGAAAAGCAAGTGATAGAACACCTGTTTGAAAAAGTAATGATGGAAAACTTCCCTAATTTAAGGAGAGAAAAAGTCATATACATCCAGGAAGCACACAGGGTCCCAATCAAAAGGAACCCAAAGGGACCCACTCCAAGACATATCATAATTAAAATGGCAGATGTCAAAGACAAAGAGAGAATCTTAAAGGCAGCAAGGGAGAAACGGGAAGTAATACACAAGGAAGCCCTGATAAGGCTGATCCCTCACTTCTCCACAGTAACACTGTAAACCAGAAGGGAATGGGAAGAAATAGTCTGAATAATGAAAAGCTAAAGGCCTGCAACCAAGACTACTCTACCCAGCAGAGCTCTGAATTAAAATGGAAGGTGAAATAAGGAGTTTCTCAGACAAAAGGAAGCTAAAAGAATATACCTCTACCAAACCAGCATTACAAGATATGCTAAAGGGACTACTTTAAGATGAAGAAAAAGAATGAAAGTAAGAGGAATGCAAGTACAAAGGGAAATAATAAGTATCTATCAATAATAACCTTAAATGTAAATAGATTAAATGTTCCAATTAAAAGACACAGGGTAGCTGAATGGGTAAGAAAATACAGCCCTCACATATGCTGTTTACAAGAGACCCACCTCAGAATTATAGACCTACACAGACTGAAAGTAAAGGGTTGGAAAAAAATATTCCAAGCAAATGGACAGGAAAATAAAGCCAGGGCAGCAATACTTATATCAGACAAAATAGACTTCAAAATAAAGGTCTTAAAAAAGACTCAGAAGGACACTTCGTAATACTCAAAGGAAGAGTCCATCAAAGAAGACATAAACATTGTAAACCTATAGGCACCCAAGACAGGAGCACCCAAATATATAAGGAAAATCCTGGAGGACTTCATGAAAGATATAGACAGAAACACACTTATAGTAGGGGATTTTAATAACCTACAGTCAACAATGGATAGATCATCCAAACAAAAATCAATAAGGATGTTGTGGAACTGAACAACACATTAGATCAAATGGACTTAACTGATATATATATATAGAACCTTTCATCCCGAAGAAGAAAACTACACATTCTTTTCAAATGCATATAGAATGTTTTCAAAGATAGACTACATGACAGGACACTAACAAGCCTCAACAAATTTACAATAATTGAAATCATATCAAGCATTTTCTCAGACCACAGGGGCTTATTATTAGGAACCAACGTCAAGGAAAAGACTCAAAAACATTCAAACTCTTGGAGACTGAATAGCATGCTATTAAACAATGAATGGGTCAATAGAGAGATCAAAGAAGACATCAAAAAGTTTCTGGAAACAAATGAAAATGAACATACAAAAGTCCAAAACCTATGGGACACAGTGAAGACAGTCCTGAGAAAGAAGCTCATAGCGACACAGTCCTACCTGAAAAGATAGAAACATTTCAAATAAATAACCTAACACAATGTCTACAAGAACTAGAGAAACAGCAACAAACAAAGCCCAGAGTGAGCAGAAAGAAGGAAATAATGAAGTTCAGAGCAGAAGTGAATGATATAGAGACTAAAAGAACAATTCAAAGGATCAATAAATCCAGGAGCTGGTTCTTTGAAAAGATAAACAAAATGGACAAGCCTTTAAGCAGACTCATCAAGGAAAAAGAGAGAGGACTCAAATAAATAAAATCAGAAATGAAAGAGAAGAAATTAAAACTGATACAACAGAAATACAAAGGATTATAAGAAATTACTAAAAAACAATTATATGCCAAGAAATTTGATAACCTGGGTGAAGTGGACAAATTTCTGGAAAAATATCATCTTCCAAAACTGAATGAAGAAGAAGCAGAAAGCCTGAACAGACCAATAACAGCTGATGAAATTGAAGCAGTAATCAAAAAACTCCAGGCACAAAAAAGCCCTGGACCAGATGGTTTCACAGGAGAATTTTACAAAACATTTCAGGAAGAGCTAATCCCAGTCCTTCTCAGACTATTCCAAAAAATTCAAGAAAAAGGAAGACTCCCAAACTCTTTTTATGAGGCCAGCATCATCTTAATCCTAAAACTAGATAAAGACACAACAAAGAAAGAAAACTACAGGCCAATATTGCTGATGAACATAGACACTAAAATCCTCAACAAAATACTGGCAAACCTCATACAGCGATACATTGAAAAGATCATACACTATGATCAAGTAGGATTCATCCCAGGGATGCAAGGATGGTATAATGTCCACAAATTGATAAGTGTAATACATCACATAAACAAAAGGAAAGACAAAAACCACATAATCCTATCAATAGATATGGAAAAAGCATTTCATAAGGTACATCATGGGTTTATGATGGAGACTGAATAGCATGCACTCAGCAAACACTCAGCAAAATGGGAATAAAGAGCCCATACCACAACATAATAAAGGCTATATATGAGAAACCTACACCCAATATTATACTCAATGGGAAAAGCTAAAAGCTTTCCCACTATGATCGGGAATAAGGCAAGGATGTCTACTTTCACCATTTCTATTCAATATAATATTAGAAGTCATAGCTATAGCCATAAGGCAAGAAAAATAAATAAAAGTCATGCAAATTGGAAAGGAAGAAGTAAAATTGTCATTGTTTTCAGATGACATGAAACTACATAGAAAGCCCTATAGATGCCACCAAAAACCACTCAACCTAATGAGTAAATTTGGCAAAACAGTAGTATACAAACTTAATATTCAGGAATTGAAGGCATTTTTGCATACCAACAATGAAATATCAGAATCAGAAATCAGGGAAAACATCCCATTTACTACAGCAAGAAGAAAAATAAAGTACCTAGGAATAAACCTAACCAAAGAGATTAAAGGCCTGTATTCAGAAATCTACACAACCCTGAAGAAAGAAGTTAAGGAACACACAAATAAATGGAAGCATATTCCATGTTCATGAATTGGAAGAATTAACACCATCAAATGTCCATACTACTCAAAGAAATTTATAGATTCAATGCAATCCCTATTAAATTACCACTGTCATATTTCACAGATATTGAATAAACATTTCAAAAATTTATATGGAACTATAAATGACCCTGAATAGCTGCAGCAATTTTGAGAAAGAACAACAAAGCAGGAGGGATTTCAATGCATGACATCAAACTATATTATAAGGCCACTATAATCAAAACAGTCTGAGAGTGGCATAAGAACAGACACATAGATCAACGGAAAAGAATAGAGAGCCCAGAAATAAACCCATGTCTCTATGCTCAATTAATATTCGACAAAATGGGCAGAAGCATAAAATGGAGTAAAAATTGCCTCTTCAACAAATGATGTTGGGAGACCTGGACAGCTACATGCAAGAAAAAAAAAAAAGAAATTCGACCACCCACTTACACTACACACAAAAATAAATTCAAGATGGATAAAAGACTTAAATATAAGTAGCGATACCATAAAACTTCTAGAGGAGAACACAGGCAGGGAAGTCTCAGATATTCCACGTGGCAATATTTTCACCAATATGTCCCCTATAGCAAGGGATGTAAAGGAAAGAATAAACAAATGGGACTTCACCAAAATAAGAAGCTTCTGCATGGCTAAAGAAAACATCAGTAAAAAGAAAAGGGAGCCTAACATATGGGGAAATATATTTGCCATGATACTTCAGACAAGGGTTTGATCTCCAAAATATATAAAGAACTCACATGACTCCACTGTAGGAAGACAAACAATCTAATTTAAAATGGATAAAGGATCTTAATAGACACTTCTCCAAGGTAAACATATGCAGGGCCCAGGTGCACATGAAAGGATGCTCATCATCACTAGCCATCAGAGAGATGCTCATTAAAACCACAGTGAGATACCACTTCTCACCAGTCGAACAGCCATCATAAACAAATCAACAAACAACAAGTGCTGGTGAGGATGCAGAGAAAAGGGAACCCTAGTGCACTGTTAGTGGGAATGCTAACTGGTGCAGCCACTGTGGAAAAAGAGTTTGGAATTTCTTCAGAAAACTAAAATTGGATCTGCCTTTTGACCCAGTAAATCCACTGCTGGGATTTTATCCTGAGAATCTGGAAACACTAATTCAAAAGAACCTATGCACCCCAATGTTCATAGCAGCACAATTTACAATAGCCAAGAATTGGAAGCAACCTAAGAGCCCAACAGTAAATGAGTGGATCAAAAAACTGTGGTACATTTACACAATGGAATACTATGCAGGAGAAAGAAAGAAAGAGATACTACCCTTGGCAACAGCATGGATGGAACTGGAAAGCATTATGCTAAGTGAAATAAACCAGGCATTGAAAGACAGATACCATATGATCTCATCTATAGGTGGAACCTAGTAAAGAAAATATCCAAACAAGTAAATATAACCAGCAACATTGAAATAAAAAACAAACTAACAGTAACCAGAGGGGAGGAGGGAGGGGGATGACAAGAGAAAGGGAGAGGAAGTGTCAGCAAGGAACATGCATAAAGGACCCATCAACAAAGCCAAATGGGTGTATGATTGAGAGTGGGAGACAGGTGTGGGTTGGGCTGGGGAAAGTGGTGGCAGGAAAATGTTGAAAAAATTTTGTTTTAAATCTTATGATTTAAGTGCTAGCAATAATGCTGTTGTTTTGTATATTAATTAAGCAATCATTTATTCAAATGTTTTTTGGACATATAGTTTATTTGTAATAAGTACTAAGATTAGTAGCTTTGAGATTTTTTCCTTAAATTTAACATGCTATATAGATTGCTAGGAATGTTGAATATCAAACAAATAGTATTATCAGCTAACAAGGTAAATATATACATTCATTCTGCAGTTGAGTCTGATCACATTAGTTATTGATTTCATATATTTATTTATTATACATTAGTTTATTTCCATAGGCAATAGTTTATATGTTTATGAGTGATAGAAACCTCATGAAGGTCAACAAGATATTGTTAACTAATAAATTAATAGACTGACACATTGATAATGATTCTTAATCTGTATTTAACTAAATATTGCTCTGCTGTCACTAGGAGTCTTTACTATTTCAAAAACTTCTGATCTGTCAGTTGAAGTGATTCACATCTTATGTTTATCCAGGGATAATTGTTTTAAATACTTTTCTATAAACCCTTGAAACAGATAGAATATGTTAGTTAAGTAAGTAAAGTATAGTGAGGAACAGCAAGGTCAGAACATAACCTGCTATTTTGTTAATTTTTGATATTAGGTTATGACAAAATATTTTAATAGTTGATTTTTATTTTTCATATTTTATTTTATTATATTTTTGTATTTAGGACACATATATGCATATCTATGGGTAAACTAACTCACTAGAGATAATATTCATTTCATTGTGTAACCATTTATGATTCTCCAATATCATTAGATTTTATTAATTAGAAATGCATAATTCTTCAATTTAACATATACACTAATTTGAAAAGATATAGGCATCCCTGTGTTCATTGCAGCATTGTTTATAGTAACCTGGCTATAGAAGCAACCCACGTGCCCACCAATAGATGAGTGGATAAAGATGTGCTACATATATATAACAAAATATTACATGGTCATAAAAAAGAATGTAATCTTACCATCTGCAATAACATGGATGGACCTGGAGGGTATTATGTTAAGTGAAATAAATCATACAGAAAAAGACAAATACCACATGATGTCACTTATATGGGAAATATAAAGAACAAAATAAATGAACATACAAAACAGAGAGTCCTACTTGAAAAGGACAAACTGATAGTTGCCAGATGGAGGAAGAATTGGGAGGGGACTGCGTGAAAAAGGTGAAGGGATTAAGAAGTACAAATTGGTAGTTACAAAATAATCACTGGGATATAAAGTAAAGCATAGGGAATGTAGTCAATAATATTGTAATAACTATATCTGGTGCCAGGTGAGTACTAGATTTATTCGGGGTATCACTGTAAATTGTATAAATGTCTAACCACTATACTGTATATCTGAAACTAATATAAAATAATATTGGATGTCAACGGTAATTGAAAAATTAAATTAAAAATCAATGTAAAGTGATCTGCTATATAAATGTTTCATAACTTATTTACAGATTATATTTACATCAATGTATATCTTGATTTCCAGACTTGCAAATAGGTTCTATAGTTAAAGTTTAAAGAAAAAAATGCAGGTTATTTTTTGTGCTTATATTGTGTAGTCTGAGTATCCTAATGAACAATTGAAATAAGCATAGATAGGAGCTAAACACTACAAACCAGACTTCCAATAAAAATAACGCTGCTGAGAATGCAAACACTGTGATAGGAAAATTGAACAGGGGATGGAGGATGGTCATACCCAAGGAGGCACTTCCTCCCTTTGCGCTATTTTTCTTAGTCGTTGTTGGGTTTATCACTGCAAAATACTAGAATCTCAGTCAGTCATTTAGCAAGAAGAGAATGTGGCTAACTAGAGAGAATTTGTTTTTTTTTCTCTTGTTGTAATGATACTAAACTCTGACAATGCAATTCATAAAATCATAAAAATCCCAAATTTACTGGTCAATTCCACACTTAGTAAAGTTTATGTCAATGAGTTATCATTACATCTTATTTAACTTGTTTCAAATATACTATTTATATAGGCATACTATAGGTATTGTGGGCATATTTGGGAATTACAAAGATATGGTCTCTGTCTTCTGGGAGCTTATAGTCCAGTAGAAATAGAGACTTGAACCAGTGATTCTAAAACTGATGCCCATGCCAAAAGAGAAATTGTCCTCTTTAGAAAATCTCCAAAAGCATTTCCTGAAGGATTTTTGTTAAGGTTTACAGAAGAGACAAGTACTCACTAGCTGATTGAATGATTGGAAGCTCAGAGATATGCATGCATGTTTGATTTAGTATTAGGGCGTGCCACAGATCTGAAAACACTGAAAAGAAACAAAGGTATCAGTGTAATAAATTGGGAAGTGGGAGAAACAGTAGCTTTTCCTATAGTTTCAGAATGGATGTTAAAATATAAATCTTTGCAGGACAAAAGTGAGCAGGACTGTTTTAAAATATGTTTATTATGTGAATTCAAAGCCTAGAGCTGTTTAAAATAACATTGAGTATTTCTATGAATAATTGAAACTTTAAGTTGATAGGACATATCTATGATGTTTTGGATTTTTGTCATTAGAGACATGTTATTTTACATGTGTGTCCACTTTTTGGAAATAAATATATTAATAATTACCAAACTATAGTGATTATATTGTTTTTATTATATTTCAGAATGCTCCTTAGAGAGATTTATCATCATTATTTCAAACCAATCATCATTTTAAAATTTCCATGTGTACAATTAAAAAATTAAACATGTCTGAAAATATAACAGTGATTTAATCACCATTATCAGCCTCTTAGCATTTAGTGCAGGACAGTATGTATACTTCTTGATTGGCAATGAAATTATGTTGCCAATTGATGATATATTATTTACATGTATTCTGCTTTTCTGTTGTTTGTGCTTATTGGATAATTCAGTTTAGAAAAACATTAGCCATATTACTTATAAAAAATATAACTGTAATGCCTTAAAAACCTCAAAATTTAACTCAGAAGAGTAGTAGTTATATATAACATATTGCATTGATATATGTTCAGGCTCTTTTTTTTCTTTCTTTCTTTCTTTCTTTCTTTCTTTCTTCTTTCTTTCTTTCTTTCTTTCTCTTTTTCACAATATCTGTTTTACATTCTGTTTCTAATCCATATGGAGGGCAAATGTAATCAACAAATTAGGATAAATTAATGATAATCATATGCTTAATTAAGGGAAAACTACTAGTGTTTACAGGCTATTAAAAAATACTGCCTTATGTAGGAGAAGAAAGCAGAATAAAAATGGCTTTTCATATTACAGACTTGTAACCTGTCCATAATTTAGAACAGACCATCATGCAGCTGACTGAGGTATAATTGGGAAAAATATTACTGTAGGTGTGTCAATTTAAAATAGAATTAGATTGTTATAAATCGGGAAGAAAAATAAAGTATAAAATAGAAATCTTTCCCTTTGCTGCACTCAAATAGGGATTACAGAGCAATTTCAGATAAGAGGATTTCCTGTTTTATTCAACTTGAGGTCATTTTATATACTGTGTATTTCCTTTTTTCTTTCTTTTCTGTATTTACTCAGGCAAGGTCAACAGTCTATCGAGAGTGTTCTGCAGCCACCCATTTATTTTAAAGAACCAATCTTCTGTAGTGTTAAAATTCTTTCTATGCCATTTGCGAGATGTTATCTTTTATTTTTCTTCTTGTCTCCTGTTGTGTGTATGCATCCAAAAAACAGATGGTCTATTTCCTCCAAGTCTCCTATGAGTAGCAAACTGTGACCAGTCAATAGACACAGTATTATTTTTGACTTTTAAATATATGCCTAATCTTTCTGTTATTAACTAGATGATTCAAGTATGAATAGTATTTTGTGACCTAGGTTCAAATAATTTACTGTTTATGTGGGAAATATGAAATATGATATTTTGCTATTGCTAGTATTTTTCACTAAGTACTGAAATAGTGCAGAAAATTTTTAAAAGTTCCTATTAGAATTTAGCATTTTCAAGAAGTTTAATAAAAGAGAAAAGAGTAGCTAATAGATCTTTGAGGGGACGAAAGGTGAAAAAATTAAAATTTTGTATGGAGTAGAGAACTTTACATATGAATTGTAAAAAACAAAAATCAAATTAATGCTTCATTCAAAAATTCCAAAAATAAGTACAATCAAAATGTAGCACTATATGGCTATTAAATGTTATTTACCAGTGTTGTATAAGGTATTTATTTTTTAATAAAAATATTTACAGATATTTTGTCCCAATCTCTCCTTTGATTCTCAGTATTTTGATGTCAGCAATGTAGTTTATATACCTTTATGTTCATTACAGTGACTAGCACTATGTAATTGCTAAGAATATATAATTGATTGGCAAGATGTCTTCTGAGATATACCATAGAACACACATCCCAGGTTTCAAGGACATGCAGCATTTAGAAGCATTTTCTCTTCAATAGAGTATATCTCCAATGGAACTTTTAGGGTCCATAAAGCTATGAAATTTATATGTCTTCTGGGTGTACTATATTATAAATCCAAACCCTGGCCATTTGTCTATGACAATTTTAATACAGCCAAACACAGACATGTTAGGAGCAACATGTGTTTTCAAGATGTGATTTCTGAATAAATATTTACTGCATTAATCAAAGAATGAAGACCTGTGTTACTATCCAGCTTATCTTTATTCTTAATCAATTGAACTAACTATGGAGTGCTTTTCCAAAAACACAGCTTTTATCATTTCATTTCTCTACTTAAAATCTCTGATGTCATTTTTTTCAATGTAAAGTCCAATTTACCAAAGTAAGTGTTGAGATATTTGAGGGTTTTATCCTCAGTAGTTTTTTCAACTGTTCCTGTTTTATTTTTTCGGTACTATTATGTCTCTTACATGACTTTGGTTAACACACATTTGAATCTTCAATATACACTTCGGTTTTGAGAATCCAATTCATAAATCTGGTAACTGCTAATATAGGCACCTAATCTGTAATTTCCCATGTCGATACCTAACTTCAAGGTCTTACTTACAAACTTTGCTATTCCTAATTTAATTTTATTTTATCATCATTTTTAGTATTATCAAAGCCACAGTATAGTAGAAAATAACGAAAAAAAAAAAACTCAGGGCATTAAAAAACTACGTGTTTTTTTTTTTTTCCATAATCTTACAAGTCAGTGTGACTTGGCTAGGGATTTTGTTTTGCACAGATTTTACTCAAGTGCCCAGGCTGTTGGAGCAGACAATATTATACCACTGGGTACTGAGGCAAAGAGAAAGAGAGTACATGGAAAATCATACTTTTGTTTCTAAAGTTTCCTCATCAAAGTAGACATGTTACTTCCTGATTTTAATTAGATAAAGAGAGGCATGTGACCACTCTTACAAATGTCAGCTTCATGTTCTTAGAGACAAACCGTAACTATCATAAGATAAAGGCAATGAGGATTATTATATTCACCATCTTGCCAAAGGTATGAAGTTGATAATCTTTGCACTTCTTCAGTATTATTGTCCATATCCTATCATCAAATCCACTTAATCCTAGTTCCTAAATGTCTGTTTCCTCATCTCCAACCCAACAATTGCTTCAACTTTATTACTCTCTGTCTACACATTTCTTGTGCCCTAATCTATTCCCAGTACTGTAACTAGAGAAGATCCTAAAGTGTGGGCCTAGTCCTATCTGTTCTGTTCTTAAATTTCTGGCATACTATGGACTTTAATTACATTTGCAATTTCAGTTCTAAACTTCCTAGTTTGGAATACAAGGTGTTTTATTGTCAGATCCTGTTCTAATTTTCTGTTCTCATTTTACAACTCTCTTCTCTGACACTTATTTTTTAGGCTCCTAACATAAAGCACTATTTGTTATTTTCCCCAAGCAAATCACCCTTTCTCATATGTTAAACATTGTACATATTTCCTCCATTCTAAAATGCTCTTGTTCTCAAACCTCTATTTATCTTTCTAAATTAATTTCAAACATAAGCCCTTTATCTTGACTTTCTTGGTTTTTCCTTTCAAATGGCAGAATTAATTTTCTGAGCCTCTGCTTTTATATACTAAAGCACTTAATACACAGCTCTATTAATTTATTTCTCAAGCAATTTTCAACTACATAAATGCTTGTGAATTCCTTCAGGACCAGAATTGCATCTTACTCATAATCTATGGCACAGGATAGGGACTCAATAAATGTTTTTAAAATTTAAATAAATTCTTTTTTATTTTCTACTCTTTTGAAGCCATTTTACCAAGTATTATATTAAAAATGTTTACATAATTTCCCTTGGATTGAAAATGGTGGTAGTATGTGTGAGTCTTAGAAAGCTCTTTCTTAAAAATAATTTTATTTGAAGTATTATCCAAATTACTCTACAGGTACTGGGTTTAAGTAATACTGTTCCAAAAATACTATTCGTAGGCATCATTTATGAACAGAATATTAAAATTTCTCATTTATAAAACTAATTAACTTATTAAAGTAGCTTAAAATGCAAAATTTAATGTTTAACCTGCTGATTTGAACTTGACTTATAGGACTTTAGAATATTATGACCATCTGGCTTTTCAGCTGGTGGTCCATTGCTATCTAAAATAATAAACCCATCTTTTTATTTCCCTAATGATTAGTTATACCACCAAAAAATTCCCACAATCAATGATGCTTTATAGCATTGACTATTTTACAGGAAAAAATTAGATGCCAAAATGTATAGTAGAAATTGTTTCATAGTAAAGATGATGTACATTGTTGGAGAATTTCAGCAGCTGTACTATATACAGTTAAAAGTGTTATCAATGCATGCTTGATGTGAAATCATCAACATTATGAATAATTAACTCATCATACTTTTACTGCTTCCCTGAGATATTCCTGGAAAGAACTTTTGCTAAGAATAAAGTGACAAAAGACATTATGCTTGTCTCAAGGAACTTTAGTCTAATAAAAGAGACAAACATGCTTATAAATGATTTCCGCTGAGTAATGTAATGGTAAATATAGAAACAATAACCATTATTATAGGCTTTGCATTAAGTGCATTAGTTCTTTCAATAGCTATGGTAATTCAATGTTATTATTCCATTTTATAGGTAAGGAACATTGAAGAGGAAAATAATCTGCAATTTCACAGCTAGTCCACAAAGATTGGTCATCTAGATCTACATGTCTTCCTAGGACATGCTCAATGTTGTCCTAGCTTCCCATCAGAACCAATGCATTATCCTCAGTAGAACAAGTCCCTACTACTTGTACACTACATGCTTTCTAAAGGAAGCTTAAATTTTAGTGAGGGTACCTTAATTAAATGCTTCTACAATCACAAATGCTATATTGATTCATATTCCATGCTTTGTTATAATTTTCTTTGGGAAAAAAGCTGAATTGTTATAAATTTGGCAAAGTTGCTTGGCAAGGAAAACTCTATATGTTGGTTGACTAAGTTGTTAGGTCACTGACTATGTGACCAAACTCAAAAAGAAGCCCTGGGCAAATACTAAATATCTCTGAAACCCCAACATTTACCAGTTCTTTACTTTCTATTAGATATTTATTTTTACTTATTTTCCATTTTCAAAGTGCGTATACTTGACTTGTCTCATGAGACATTTTGAACCCTATGGAAATGATTTGCTTTAGGAGTCAGAATGAAAGCATTTAGTCTCTGTATGGAAGGGGTTTGGAATAGTGTTAGTTGCAATACACATAAGTAGGCAGACTTTAAAATTATGTACTTTAACACTTCAATACTTACTTATGTTTGAAGATAAACATATTTTGGTTGCCTACCTACTCACAAGTAATTAAAAAATAAAACAACCTTTAAGTTCTTCTTCAGAGCATACCTACTCCCACTAAATTGAAGTTTTATACATGGCTGGTGGCTGACATCGTTCTTGTATCTGTGTGAGACAACCCACTAAGAGAAACCCCGGGTATTGAGAATTAGTTATCTAGAGAAAGCAAGAAAAAGACTGTCCAAACTAAGAACCAGTTCTAGAAAAAAGAGAAACTTTTCTTTGTATTACAAAATTTATAATCCACTTAACAAAATACAGTGTTGCTTTTGCCCCAAATATTTTAATTTTGTCTTATTATTATCGTTGTTCAAGTACAGTTTTGTCCATTTTTCCCTCGCCACTCCCTCCACCCCTCCCATTGCCTACCTTCACCTAGATCCCACTCCCTCTTGACTTTGTCCATGAGTCCCTCATACACACATGTTCCTTGACCACCCTTTCTGTTTCCCCACCATCTTCCTCTCCCCCCTCTCTTCTGTTCAGTCAGTTTGTTCTTCACTTCAATGTCTAAGGTTACATTTTACTTGCTTGTTTGTTCTGTTGATTAGCCTCCACTTATAGGTGAAATCATATGGTATTCATCTTTCACAGCCTGTCTTACTTCACTTAGCATAATGTTCTCCAGGTCCCTCCATGCTGTTGAGAATGGTATGAGCTCCTTCTTTCTTTCAGCTGCATAGTATTCCATTGCGTAAATGTACGGAGTTTTTGATCCACTCATTTACCTACGGGCACCGAGGTTGCTTCCAACACTTGGTTATTGTAAACTGTGGTGCTATGAACATTAGAGTGCATAGGTTCTTTTGAATTGGTGTTGCGGGATTCTTAGGGTATAACCCCAGCAGTGGATTCACTAGGTCAAAAGGTGGTTCCATTTTTAGTTTTCAGAGGAAATTCCAAACTGTTTTCCACAGTGGCTGCACCAGTCTGCATTCCCTCCAATAGTGTTCTAGGGTTCCCTTTTTTCCACAACCTCACCAGCAATTGTTTGTTGATTTGGTTATGATAGTTATCCTGACCAGTGTGAAGTGGTATCTCATTGTGGTTTTAATTTGCATCTTTCTGATGGCTAGTGATGTTGAGCATCCTTTCATGTGTCTCTGGGCCCTGTGTATGTCTGCCTTGGAGAAGTGTCTGTTCAGGTCCTTTACCCATTTATTAATTGGGTTGTTTGTTTTCCTGGAGTGGAGTCATGTGAGTTCTTTATTTATTTTGGAGATCACACTCCTGTCTGATGTATCATTGACAAATATATTTTCCTGTAAAGTTGGTTCCCTTTCCATTTTGCTGATGTTTTCTTTAGCCATACAGAAGCTTCTTATTTTGATGAAGTCCCATTTGTTTATTCTTTCCTTTACATCCCTTGCCCTAGGGGACATATATAGGAAAATATAACTGAGTGGAATATCTGAGATATTGATGCCTATGCTCTCCTCTAGGACTTTTATAGTTTCATGACTTATATTTAAGTCTTCTATCCACCTTGAGTTTATTTTTGTGTATGGTATAAATTGGTGGTCGAGTGTCATTTGTTTACATGTAGCTATCCAGATGCCCCTACGCCATTTGTTGAAGAGGCTATTTTTACTCCATTTTATGCTTTTGCCTCTTTTGTCAAATATTAATTGACCATAGAGACATGGGTTTATTTCTGGACTCTCTATTCTGTTCCATTGATCTATGTGTCTGTTGTTATGCCAGTACCAGACTGTCTTGATTACAGTAGCCATGTAGTATAGTTTGATATTGGATATTGTGATCCCTTTGACTTTCTTCTTCTTTCTTAAAATTGCTGTGGTTATTTGGGGTAGTTTATAGTTCCATATAAATGTTTGAAATGTTTGTTCCATATTTGTGAAATATATCTTTGATATTTTAATAAGGATTTCATTGAATCTATAAATTTCTTTGGGTAGTATGGACATTTCAATAATGTTAATTCTTCCAATCTATAAACATGGTATATGCTCCCATTTATTTGTATCTTCCTTAATTTCTTTCTTCAGTGTTGTATAGGTTTCTGAGTACATGTCTTTTACCTCCTTGGTAAGGTTTATTAGCAGGTACTTTATTTTTATTGTTGCTACAGTTAATGAGATTTTTTTCCTGATTTCTGATTCTGATATTTTGTTGTTGGTGTACAAGAATGCCTTCAATTTCTGAATATTGACTTTGTATCTTGCTGTTTTGCCAAATTCACTTATTAGGTTGAGTAATGTTTTGGTGGAGTCTATGGGGTTTTCTCTGTATGCAATCCTATCATCTGCAAACAATGACAGTTGTACTTCCTCCCTTCTTATTTGGATGCTTTTTATTTTTTTTCTTGTCTGATCACTATGGCTAGGACCTCCAGTACTCTGTTAAACAGAAGAGGTGAAAGCAGATACCCTTGTCTTCTTCCTGATTTTAGTGCGAAAGATTTTATTTTTTGCCCATTGACTATGAAGTTGGCTATAGGCTTCTCATATTCAGTCTTTATGTTGAGGCATGCTCCCTCTATTCTCACGTTGCTGAGTGTTTTTTTTTTTTCATAAATGGATGCTATACTCTGCCAAATGCTTTTTCTGCATCTATTGATATGATCATGTGATTTTTGTCTTTCCTTTTGTTTATGTAATGCATTATATTTATTGATTAGCAAATATCGTACCATCCTTGTATCTCTGGGATGAATCCCAATTTGATCCTAGTGGATGACCTTTTTAATGTGTTGCTGGATGCGGTTTGTCAATATTTTGTTGAGGTTTTTAGTGTCTATGTTCATCCGCGGTATTGGTCTGTAGCTTTCTTTTCTTGTGGTGTCTTTACCTGGTTTTAGGGTTAGGATAATGCTAGCTTCATAAAAAGAGTATGGGAGTCTTCCCTGAAAGAGAAACTTTTAAAGCTATGCTGCAGAACAAGATGAACCCCCACAATGTGGTTTGGATGGCTAGACTTATGATACCACACAAACTCCAAGAGGGTATGAAGAGGTTCATTACTTACACAGTGAGGTTCTCTGGGGAGAGCAGGGTGGCTCCTAACAGTTCTAAAAATGATTTGCAAGAGCAAGGAAAGGAGACTGGCTTTGGGTTTCCTTTGTGTTTAGACTGTGACCATTCCTACACACAGTTTGAACTTCCTTATGCTGGCAAATGAGAGAGTGCCTGTGCTTACCCAGATGTCAAGGAAAAAGGAGATTGCAGGAGTAAGGCTTAAAAGCTGTTAGCAGTCAAACATCAAAAGTGGAGTCAGACTATTTACTGCAGATATATTTTCCAATGCATCCTACAATGATCTCCTTTCCACAAGATTAAGGCAGCCTGCTTTTCAGTCTGTATATTACAGTCTACATTCCAGAACACCAACCAGTTTTGTCTCTTTCTAACTGACTATTAAAAGTCATAGGTTTTTCTCTCTCTCATTATCCATTAAAGAGAAAATTAGATATAAGACATGTTCATCTTGGTTCCATGTAAAAAGAAATAGACAATAAATTACAGAAGTAATCAGTTTTAAGATGTATGACAAGTCACTCATTGGCCCTGGTAGCAGTGAGCACTAGTAAATGCTGATAGTGTATTTTATCTATTCCTAATCTTTACTTATTGTGTTTAATCGTAAGCTTGTTACTGTTAAGCATTTATACTTATTTGCAATTTTTCCTTATGGATAGGATACTACGTTACAATATTGGTATATGTGGTATAGTAATTATATGTTTAATCAAAGATCTAATGTGAAAACCACTTGAATATTACTGCTGAAAGGACTTCCCAGCAGGTCTTCAATTAGATACTTTTCCTTTCATTTTCTTCATTGGAATGTTACTGAAAGAAAGAGAATAAACACAAATTTAATAATTTTCTTTGGAATTATAAAAACATATTTCAGTTTTCTCCTTGTTAAAGCATTGACATTCTTCATAATACTTAGAAAATTTATGGTTGAGAGTGTAAAGAAATTAATTAAAATAAATATACAGTCATACTCTGAAGTTACAGTGATTACTGTATTGATGGTTCTAAATTGATAAAGGTTATTTTTATATTGTTATTATCTTAATTGACAGTATAAATACAGTAATACCTCAGTACCTATCTGCTTTAGACGTCATCAAACCTGGTACCCTTTGCATTTTGAAAAATTGCTTCATCAATTGTCACTTGCTTGCAACTTGTTTGAATGAATTAATGACAAGTACCAAGTTACCACTGTAATTTGATACCAAAAGCATAATTTTAGTCCACTCTTATTATAATGTTAAGATTTGATGTACTTAAATTTAAATAAGCTTTTATTGTTGGGAAAATCTAGTGGATTTCTAAAGGTTTAATATATTATGTGAATTTATCTCTAAATATTTCCAAAATAAGTTTACTTCAGATAAAATAATTTTCTGGATATAATATTTTTATAACATTACAATATTTTTATTCTTATTTTTAAAAGAGAATTATTAATGAGTTATTTAACAGCTGTAACTTTTAGATGCAAATATGAACTTCAGTATAAGATTAAGAAGATATATTAATTTAGGAAATGTGTTCTTTTCCAAGAAATTACATAAGCTCTAAGTTATTTAAGTTAAGCCAGCCAATTGGCTTAACCCTCACAGAAGAGGAAGGAGGAGCTTTCCTTTCCCCAAAAGCTAGGTTATCACCATTTTGTTTATTTTTTTCCTTGAGAAATGGTATTTTAAACATTTGAGAAAGAACTTCAAAGTTTCTATGCCCAAATAACTATTATATGTTTTATTAATAAGTAGTCCATTGTTTATTAGCAGAATTGATTCATACCATGAATAATTTTATGAGGGTTAAATTTATAAAGATGATGAAACTTAGCAGTTATACATGCAAACTGACCTTTTTTTTTCCACTTCTGTTATTTTGGCATAAGACTCCTATTTATAGAGAACCATAGTGACCACAATTTTCAGGAATAATAGTTACATAATGAAGATATTTAAAATATTGATGAAACAGTGCGTTGTTATTATTAAAGCTTATTTTGCTATTTCTAACAGACTATACAGCAAAGTTTCTAATTTTATCCTGTTTACAGTAATTCAAGGCCTTATAAAGGTATCTAAAATCACTCTGTTAATTTTCCTTTCTGTGATGATTAAGGTCATTTCTATGAGAAAAATAAATAAATAAATATATAAATATAATTATATATTTTATATATATATAACCTGTATGGTACTTATATGATCTCTGATTGAGTCATATAATCCTATCACTTCTGATATTGAGAAAGAAGAGGAACTTTTCAGAAAATAAAAAAAAGTAGAAAACTTAATGAATTTAGTAAAGATTTCCCTCCAAAGGGTTTAGATTTTCTCAGAGAAACATGTTTGTCCTTTGTGATTTTCAAACTAATTTCATATTCATTATATTATTTGATCTTCATTAAATTTCAGTGGAATAGATATTGCTTTCATTATAGCAATTTCACAAACTAGAAAATCAAGCCTTAGATTGATTAAATATCTTTTTGAATATATGGGTTTAAATATTCATCCTTGCCACAGATCTTCTTTGAGAAGCCATTTGATGCCGCACATGCTCTGAGCATGCACACATAAACAAACAAAGCCCCTGATATAATAGAGTTTGTATTACATTAGGAAAGGCAAACAGGAACCAAGTGCATAAACAAACGTAGCATTGAGTATTGGCAAAGAAAGTGAAGAAAAAGGGCTCTGGGAAAAAGGAGAGTATGATGTGGTAGACAGTATTATTTCAGATAGGATGAGTAGGGAAAGACTCATTGAGAAAATGGCATTTGATCAAGCTGTGTATTGAGAGATGCAGTAACACAGGTTAACACTTGGGAGAAAAATAATCAATCAAGCAAATAACAAGAGTAAAGGTCTTGAATTTGGACCATGTTTAGCTTATCATAGGTGGATCATGAAGGTCTTTTAGGTTATAGAATACATTTAGATTTTATTCTGAGAGACATGGGAAGCCATTAGGTAAATTTTAGTAATAAACATCTATCATGTTGTTTATATTTTTAAAACTCTGGTTCACTCTGGTTGATTGGAAGGAAGTCAAAGTCTAAATGACATGCGCACTGGTCAACCAGAATGGCAAACAGCCATAAATACCTGGCATTTTCATACTGATAAGAATATCAAATAAATTGTCACAGAGAAAGGGAATAATAGATCATTCTAAATGCTGACTAAAAATTGATAAGAATTAGTAGACATTTGACTGAAAAGTAATACTACTAATTCTGTTTTTTCATTACTCCATGCTTCCTCAATTACTAAAAAAAAATTATACTCACTGCCCAAGTTTCAAAACATTTTTATATACTAATATTAGAATTAATAAGACAATTAAAATTTTGTTTTGAAAAATTTCTTTACTTACAAAAAGGTTGTGATTCTTTACCATAGTAAAATTTATAAAGAAAATTTAATTTTTTTGCAAAAAAAAAAAGATAGCAGAGAGTTTTCTCTCAGCTTAAAAGCAAGGAGAAAATTGCACTTTTAAAGGTTTTTGACACCAGATTGCAAATATAGAATAAAAGAATTTATATTGACCCTATGGTTTTAATCCTTTATACTTTTAATCATTTTTAGCAACTCAATGAAATAATCGGAGATGGAACATAAAAAATAAACACAGTGATTAAAACTCCACTCTACTTAAAGTAGTAAGAATATAAAATGAAAAAGTAAAGGAAAAAGCATGTAACTGAATAAAATAAATTATATTCAGAAAATGTCCTGCTATATAGTTATTAATATTCATACTTTCACTAAATATTTGATGTTATGGTGAAATTTTTAGAATTTATTTAAGTTTGAAATGATCAAATCTAGTATATGAGATAATATGTGAAATAATTTTAGGATATGTTCCCAAACATTGATTGTGATTATGAAACTATTAAACATAACAATTAGCAATCAAATATAGAAATACAATTATTAATTTATAAAATAAATATGTTCTACTTTATACATTTTATATATATAATGAATATGTATTAATTTTTAAAGAAAACATCAACAAAATGTAAAGGGAACCAACCGTATGGGAAAACACACGATCTCACCTATAAGTGAAACCTAATCAACAAAGCAAACAAGTGAGCAAAGCAGAACCAGAGACGCAGAAATAAAGAACAAACTTGCAGTGTCCAAAGGAGAAGGGAGAGGGGGATAACGGGTGAAAGAATGGGAAGAGGTAAGTCAAGGAACATGAGCAGAGGACTCAGGAATGGACTACAGAGTGGGGATTGACTGTGGAGGGGTGGGTGGGACAGGGGAGAGCATTGGGGAAAATGGTGGGATAACTGTATTGAACAACAATAAAAAATAAAATAAAATAGATTTTTAAAAAAAGTAAGGAAAAATAAAATTGGAAATAAAACTATTTGGCTTGTATGTAATATATAGATATATGTATACACACATCTGTCATATATATGTATCATCAATTTACATATCATATACATATATATGTTACCATTATATTCATTACTGTAGTCCCACTTTGTTGCTAACACTAATTTAATGTGTATAGACAAAAATATTAAGAAAACAAATGAAAATTCTTCATGGATACATTCCTTTCATTGCTCAAATACTTCATGTACCTCTTCCCAAACTGCTGATCCTGTTTTTGTTTCTTACTTTTTTTATAAATTATTTTAAGGTTATAGTTAACATTCAATATTATTTTGTATTACTTCAGGCATACAACACAGCAGTTAGACAATTGTGATACTTAACAAAGTGTTAACGCCAATATTTTCAGTACCCATCTGACACCATACATAGATTAAAGTATTGACTATAATCCCTATGTTGTACTTTACATCCCCATGACTATTTTGTAACTACTGATTTGTACTTAATCTCTTTCCTGTAAATTTTTTAAGTTTTTATTTATTTATTTTTAGATAGAGGAGAATGGAGAGAGAAAGAAAGGAAGAGAAACATCAATGTGTGGTTGCATCTCGTGTCCCCCACCAGGGACTTGGCCCACAACCCAGGCACGTGCTCTGAGAATCGAACTGGTGGCCCTTTGGTTCGCAGGCCAGAGCTCAATCTACTGAGCCATACCAGCCAGGGCTCTTTCCTGTATTTTTAAAATATATCCTCCAAGATGAGAAGTTGACTAAAAAAGAATTAGAGTATAAGTGAAATAGCAAATTCATTCTTGAAACTTCTAGTGTAAGTAAAGTTTGACAATACAGGTTCTAGAATAAGAAAATTAAATAGTACGTTTTAAAACCATTGTCACTAATTCTGGGGAAAGTTTCAGCTTAGTACTAGAAGAGAAACAGAAAATGTTATGAATTTGTTTCTTAGTTTTAATTATTTAAAAACATTTGTTTAGTATACATCACAAATTTTAATTTTAGATCGAAAGCATGCTTATTTTTAAACATAATTTCACACAATTACTTTTCAATAAATTAAGATTTCTATTATTTAGCTAGGATGGAAGTGCAAATTTGACTTATGTATATTGAAATGCATTAGTGTCTTATTCAGTTGCAAAATAATAGTTCCTCTCTGGCTGTTGTCGCTCAGTTGGCTGGAGCGTCATCCTGTAGACCAAAAGGTCATGTGTTCAACTCCAGGTCAGGGCATATGCTTCAGCTATAGGTTTGATTCCTAACTGGGGTGTGGTCGGGGTATGTATGAGAAGGCAACCAATTTATGTTGTTTCTGTCTCGCATCGATGCCTCTCTCTCTTTCACCCTTCCTCTCTCTAAAAGCAATGAAATTAAAAAGTCCTCCAATGAAGTTAAAAAGATAAAGTAAAAAGAAAGAAAAATGATTGGTAAATTATTTTCACAAAACACATTTTTAATATTTCCCTACCCAAGGATTTTTCATAAAATACTTTTTTTCTTTCATATCATATATTTAGAGTTTGCCATTCAAATCTGTGAATCATTTGTATTAATTTAAAATAAGGGTATATCTGATCAATGTATATAAACAAATACAAATAAAGAATATAATATAGATTTTATGTTTTTCTTTAAATCTCGAATTCATGGGCATATGCAAGTTATGTTACTATGCAATTTTAAAATAATTTGATAACTGAATGCACCTGTGTTCTTATCAAGTCAGTATTAGACTTTAAGATTTATTTCTGATCATTTGTCTTTCACAATTCTGATGCCAATAAAACACAGGTCATTATAAAAGATTCAAATACCATAGCATAAAATGTCTTTATAATATAATAATTCTAGAGTGAATTGATAAGCAATGAACCAGTTATAGGATCTGCATAGACTTTAAAGTATTTTGAAAAAAATCTATTTATTAATAGCAAGTTAGTTCAAAATGAATTATTAGTTTGAAATGTGTGTCTACCTAATTTATTAAATTTTAAACATAATATAAATAATATGATAGTCCCTATATTTTCACATTGTACATTTAAATTTCTAAAGCTACGAATATTAAACATGTTCTTACCATAGGAGCTTATTTTTTTATGAAATCCAAAGACTCAAAAATTCTCTATGTATATGAGATTTGGAAGAGAAATTATGTAAAGAAAACTCAATATGGACATATCTCAATCTTAACAATTTTTTATAAATAAATTTTCCAGTTTTGAGTAACATTTTTCAAGTAAAACTATAAGAAAATATAACTGTATGTTTATTAACACTAATGTTAAAAAGTTTATTATAGAAACACAGAGGAAGGTTGAAAAACAGAGGGGTAATTAGATGACAAAACAGTAGAGCATCAAGTTCTCTATTGAGAGCAAGGAACCAATAGAATTGAGAAAGACAGAAGGCCCAGAAAAAATAGATTAACTTCTCTTTACCTCCCTTGTCACTTGAGGAATCAGGAAAGGTTTGTTAACTCTTAACCACAGGTTTGAGGGAAGCCCATGAGCTGCCTATGTCTGTGAAAAGGCCCGGAGGGCCTTTGAAGGCAGAAAAGTTTCGAAGATTACTTGGCAGCAGTTTCATACAATAGTCCTGATCTATCTACTGTTTCTGTCTGCCTTGCCCATGTATTCCTGCCCACAACCCAACTCCCATAATGGAATCCTTCTTCTTGCTTATGAGTGGGCATGGGACAAGTTTGAGTCAGTCATGGTCAAAATGATTGTGTATTTGAGACAAGTGGGGGCAATCTGAGTCCTTTCTCAAGAACTTTTCTACAAGGTATTGATAGGTAAACTTTTCCTTTCTCTAGTTACACTGGAATGAGTCGAGAGCTGCCTTGGCCTACCCCCATCCCCTTTTTTCATCAATAATAATCTGTTCAGTAAGAGAATAGGAGGGCAATTATAGAGAAACAGGTAAGATTTAAAGAGACTGTGGGAGTGAGGAGGAAAGGGTAGGAGGGAGCAATGGGGAAAAAGGCAGGACAACTGTAACTGAGCAACAATAAATTATAAAAAATAAAAAATAAGAAAAATAGAAAGGAACAATGATAATGCACAAGTCCTAAATCCCAGACCCTCAAGTTCCCAACCTCTTCTTTTCCATTTTTTTCTCATCTGATGTGTCAAAAATAGATACACAGTCAGAGAGCTGTGAATTGTGCCTAGGACTAAGTATTTGTAGCCTTGAAATGGGGGCCACCACTACAAGGAGGTTTAAGAAAGATTGAGAATTTTGGTACTGTAAAACCTAATAGGTAAAAATAAGCAGATATTTAAACTACTGAGAAGGAACATGTAAAGATGATCAAATATCATCCTCCTTGATTTGTTCCTGATGTCTCATACTGTAATTATTATCTGAATATTCAATTTTAACATTACAAAGTCAGCATAAGCATATGGATGTTTAGTATTCTATATTGTACATGGTTAACCTCCATATAAAAGGAACTTTTCTTTATAGAAATACGTAAAGCCCCAAAACTTTCATATACATTTAGGTTGCAAAAACAGGAGACAAGGAGTACAGGTTATTGCTAAGAATCACTGGGAAGGATTCAGCGAAGACCTTGTCAACAACCACTATGGGACAGTAGATGAGGACATGAGGAAACCAATAAGTACATATCTACCAGTTATAATGTTTAGATTAGCAGTTCCTAGTGATTATATCCTGGTGAAAAAGATTTTAGAGAGATGCATATCTAACTTGTATACGATGCAATGAGGACATTTAAAAACCTAATAAAATGATTTTAAAATATTTTAAATGCTGCCAGTTTTAGAGTATTTTGCAAGATCTGCTATTTTCTTACTACGCTGTTTGATTTACTACAGGAAAGCAGGTGTCGTATCTTTATTAGCGGAAGCAAACATGAAAACAATGTAATACTTTCCAAACAAGTTAGTGAAACTATAAAAAATAACTAATTGGTAATAAGTGAAATTGCCATAAAAAAAAGGTATCATTGAAGAAACAAAACCCCAGCATATTGTCTATTATTTTTCCTTTTAACACTCATCTATAGTTCTTCTGGCTACAGTCCTTAAAGAGATTTACCCTCTACAGTTGTTCTAATTATATTTATCAAACATGATACATATTTAATTGGATTTTAATAGTACTGTAGCTCCTTGTTTACCAGCTAGTTTAATGGGAGAGTAATTTATTGCTGATAAGGTATAGGGTCTTCAGTTCCTCCTACTAAATAAGAACTGGAAATATGTTTGAAAACCAATGTCTTGGGTGAAGTTCCTTTTCTGAAAGCAAATCCTTATAAGTCAAAATGGGTGATTATTTTTCTGATGTTCTGAATGGGTTGAGAACAGATATTAAAATGCTTAATAGCCCTGTCTATAAAAAGTATTGTTCAAAAAATTGCTGCCTAAAATTTCCTTCAAGTTAATTGAATACTGGGTGCAAATTTTCATGATAATATCATAACAGGTACATTTCCTGCTCGAGGGAAGTATAAACCAATAACAATAACAAATTAATTTTGCAAAAACATGAATAAGCCAGCTGACCAAACATTGTAGTATTCATCAAGAGAAATAACAGTGACATGTAAAGAAGGTGCAGAATTTTTAAACCAAGGCAATTGAATCCAATACCATGTAAAGTCTTTCTTTATTCTATGATGTTCTATTAGGTTCCTAGTAATTATTTTGATAGGAATATATTAAAAGGTATTTCACTATATCAATGCAGAATGGTTCTTTTTTTAATTTAATCTTTATTGTATTTTTTCATATGGTTCTTTATGTAGCTGAAAATCATAATCCCTGCTCAATATACCTATCTCAAGTGAGTTGGTTTCCATTTTGATAATAATGACAGAAAAATGAATGAGTGTTAATTGTTTCATTGGCAGAATAGTCCCTTGAATGTTTGAATAGTAACTTGAGGTATTTTTGGAAAAGCAGGCATTACAGGAAGCAAGGAGGGATGTGGCTTCAAAAATGTGCCTTTATCATTTTATATATATATATATATATATATATATATATATATATACACACACACACACACACACATACATGTATATAATATGTATGTATATCTGTATTATATATGTATAATACATATATTCCTTAACATGTATTAAGCCAGCATTATTATATTCACCCTTTCAAATTTCAGAGTAATAGATAGTGGCAAAAATTAAGGCACATTTACATGAGTGGATGAAATAAACTTTGAGAATTTCAATTAAATCACAAAATCATTATGTGTGTCTGTTGCAAACATCCTGTTTCTCATACTATTTATTCCACAAAATATATAAAGCCACTTTGAAGACACCTCAATAATACTTATCAACCTTCTGTGCTTAATTGTATGATGGAGGGAAACAACTGCAAATTCAGTCATAAAAACAAAATTCATCATATGAGGTGTGGGGCAGTAAAACTAAGAAAAAAACAGAACACTTTAAAGAATTAATTAGGATATTCAAGACTATATTTTCTAAAATATCAAGATCATAAAGCATCAGGATCAGTACATCTCTGTTCAGTTAGATTCTGATGAAAAGCATGAAAATATATACTGTATGTATAAAAGTTGCCTACACCAATTGATCCTTGAATTCTGCCATGTTTTTGAGGTCAGCGAACCCTAAGTACCTGACATTCATTTTTGTCTCATGGTTTCTATATGTAGGGTATGACATGAATTAATTTCTTTAACCTCTTGTAACAAGGGTGTAAATCAAGGAGCTACATGGTAGGATGCAAAGGGTAACAAATGACCCCTGCCCTTAATTAGGCCAGATATTTCTTGCAGAGAAAGAATTTATACATAAAACATAACTCTATAAGAGAGCATATAGAAATGTCAGTTGAATGTAGATCTAATTTTAAGCTTTCTGTGAAATATATTTCTAGCCAACTTTTATATCCTTAATCTTTATACTGAAAATTATTCACTGCGTTACCATTCACTTTCAGGTGTTTATGAATTTCTTAAACTCCCAATATCTCCAGTGAAACTTATCTTTCCCTATCTAATTCACTGAACCATACAGAACTCACATCTTCTACGGAAGTTTGCATGACAATGTAAACATAAACATGGCCTTTAAAGTCAAAATCTCTAGTTTTCTGGCTCTGGCTCTGCTGATGATGAGTTGTGTGGTTTGGAATACATTATTCACTATCTGTAACACTTTCCATCCACTGTTGTAAGATGCGGATTATAATGGTGCACTCTTCAATGTTATTGGCTTAAATGAAGTAAAGCATTCAAGCGTACTAAATTACACTGCCTGACTCATCTAAAGGACTAGGTGTTATTTGGCTGTTGGTGGGTGGTCATATAGTCATCCATCTACAAGCTTATACATTGAATCTAGGAACAGTACACACCTGCATTGTAACTAAGGACTTTCTTGGGCAATCCTTCTGTTGTACAATTGCTGATGATACTTTAAAACTCCCATGACTTGATGGGTTGATATTGAATGCTTTCTCATTGGTAACTATGGTTAATATAGAGTTGATGAGATAATAGTAAGATATATTTATCTAGGGTTATGGCTAATATTAATTTTGTATTCTAGGAAATGTATTCAATGTCCCAATAATATCATTTAGTGTATTTTTGTTAATTATTACCAAATAAAAGGAGCATTAGCCTTTTATTTTTGATTTTACTAATTAGCATATAAATTTTTTATGAAAACCAGGAAGATTAATACAATTCCAATAAAAACTGGCAAAAAACTTGAATAAGCATTTTTCCAAAGAAGACATACAAATACTGAACCAGTATATGAAAAGTACTTTGTGTCACTAACTGTCAGGCGAATGCAAGTCAAAACCATAGTGAGATATCACCTCAAACTTGTTAGGATGGCTATTATCACAAAAAATAATAATAATACAAGACAAGTTTTATCTGGGATGCACAGAGTTGAAAACTTTTTGCACTGTTTTGAGGAATGCAAATTGGTACATCTATTATGAAAACTAGTATGAGAGTTCCTTAAAATATTAAAAATAGAACCACTATATGGCCCAGCAATTCTAGTTGTATATATATGTATACATATATGTGTGTGTGTGTATATATGCACACACACCCATATATACACACACACACACGCAAAATAATTGAAATCAGTATGTTGAAGAGATATCTGCACTTCTGTGTTTATTACATACTTATTCACAATGGCCAATGCATAGAAAAAACCTAAATGTCCATTAAAAATTAATGGATAAAGAAAATGGGCTATATACATATCGTGGACTGTTATTCAGCCTCAAAAAGGAAGGAAATCATGCAATATGTGAAAACATGGATGGAGCTTGAAGACATTATGCTAACTAAAATAAGCCAATTACAGATGAACAAATATTGAATGATTCCATGTATATGAGGTATCTAAAATATTCAAGCTCATAAAAGTAGAGAGTGGAATGGTGGTTGCCAGGAGGTAGGGAGGAGGGGTAAATAGGAAGTTGTTCAATGGGTATAAAATTTTAATTATGCAAGATGAATAGGTCTGTAGATCTGTGTACAACACAGTGTCTGTAGTTAACAATACTATATTGTGCACTTAATAAATCTGTTAATAGTGTAGATCTCATGTTAATATTCTCACCTTACACATGCAACAAAGGTATTATATTTATCATCTTGATTATGGTGGTATTTCATGGGTGCATTCATATTTCCAAGCTATCAAATTATGTGCATTAAATATGTGCAACTTTTTGTATATCTATCACATATCAATGAAGCTCATATATATATAGTGTCATGCAAATACATAAGTGTGTGTGTATGTGTGTGTGTGTGTGTGTGTGTGTGTATTCCTTGAATTTAATGGTTGTAAGACTGTGATCTAAATTCAAATGTCCTAAATTCAAATTTTATCTCCACCACTTACTAGCCATATAATCTTGGGTAAGGTAGTCAAACTTTTTGTACCTCAGTGTACTCATCCTTTATGTGGGAATATTGAAGGATGCATCTCTTAGAGCATTATTGTTTGTTTTCCAAGAGATTGCATTTGTAAAGCACATAATGCAGCTCTTCACACATAACAAGTCTCAGTGAGTTTTTGCTAATATTATTATTAACAATACAAATATAATCTTTATAATGAGTTCTTTTCAGTATGTGCAGGCCAGGGAAGGGTACTCAGAGAATGCAAAACAGGATGCATAACCTTGTCTAGGGAGTTAACTAGGCAAAGGCATATGAGGATGGAAAGCATCAGTGGCCCAGGTTGAAAGATTAACATAAACCAGTGCTTTCCCAAGACAGAAAAAAAAAAGTAGTATGCTTAAAGAAATGAAAGCAGGATCATATGGTTGGTATGTAAAAAATGTGTAGGGTCTTGGCAGGGCATGAGACTGGGAAACTACACCTATTGTTTTAAACTGTGCACAAGGTTTTAGTCTTTAAACTAAGCCTTTAATACTAAAGAGTGTTAAACATGGGTATAATATAATAAGATATGAGTCTTACCCCCCCAAAAAATGAAAGCCCTCCTACTTGAGGAAAAAGAAAATAAACAGAGCAGAAGCACAGAGACTACGTAAGATGCTACTGCAGCAATCTAAGTATAAGATTATTTTAGTCTATATTAGCCTGTATTATAACATGAAAATTTGGAATAGTGGGAACTGAATGAATTATAGCAGTGGTTCACAATAATATATTATTAGAATGTCTTACAGTTATATATTAAAATTTCCTTCAGTTTTAAAATCAAAAATATTATTTCAATACCTGGGATCTACATCGGATCAAATGGATCAGAAACTCTGGAGATGAGACACAGGCAGGTATATATTTTAAAACTGCTTCATAGGCTATTCTTGTTCAGGAAAAGATGAAAACTACTAGATTAGTGAAATACTTAGAAGGAAGAATAGGAAAGACTTGATTGATTGGATGCGGTGAGTTAGAAAAAGAGAGGAGTTTAGAACGAATAGTTATATTTCTGATTTTCATTAGAGGATGGATAGTGACAACATTTACTGAGACAAGGAATATAGAGAGAGAGCAAGTGTTTAGTCAGAAGATGGATTCTACATAAAAATATTGAGTTCGAGAGACCGTATGATACATCCAAATGCAGATACATGGAGGAGAGACAATTGGAGATGAGATCTAGAGCTCAGAAGAAACATCTGTTACAGAGGTGAGAAACTAGGAAGCATTTTCTATACATAGGTGGTACCTGATACTATGGTAGTGGAGATGGTCTATAGAAAGAGACTAAGATTAAGTCTGAGGAATTCTAGCAATGAATACTTAAATAGAGTAGAAGGAACAAAAAAGAAAACTGACAATGAACATTGTGGTATATGTAAAGCCAAGACAATAGATTTCAGAAAGGGGGTTATAATCAAATATGTTTACTTTTGCTAAGAGATATAGTGATACAGGTACTGAATGTGTTTACATTTTTACCTGGAAAAATCCAACTCTCATACAATTCAACTTCTGCCTATCTCTTACCTATATTGAAATAGCACAAAAAGTGTCTGGAAGAAACTAAAAAGCAATAAGGAATAAGCCATAGTCCTAACATATTTTCTGGGGATATTTGATTTCTCATATTCTCACATTTTCTCTTTAAATTCACATCTTTACCTGTCAATCCTCCAACATTCACTCTCCACTTTTTGTTCTTTGTTGATGGTCTGATTCATTCTTACTAAGAAAATAGAAGCAGGTAAAATGTAACTATTTCATCCTCCCAATTCTTCTTGTATCACCTATCTGCATTCATGCTCACAGTCTTTTCTTCCTGTTACCATGGAGAAATATCCTTACTCCTGTCTTAATGCCAGGTCCTCCAGTTATAAACGGAATCTTTACTTAATTTTTTAATCACAGTCTACTATTGCTATGAACCTCCATCAATTCTGCATCATTGTTTTACCCTTTCTTGGACTCACCTCTCCCCTTAGTGTTTTTCTGTATACCAATATGCAAGCAAATGTCCCATTGTAAAATCATTATCACCTTTTGATGCAAACCCACCTTTGTCTACCTCATTCTTTCGTTTTCCTCTTGAGTGCAAACACCCTTTTAAAGACTCTATTTATTAGATAAGTTTTAAGTTGACAGTGTAATAATTGTGGAGAAGGTGCAGAGATGTCTAATATCTCTCCTCCGTACACACTATGAGGAGCTTCTTCCATTATTGAAATTACCTATCTAAGTGGTACACTTGTTACAATCGATGAACCTATGTTGGCCCATAATAATCACCCCAAACCCATAGTTTACATTATGGGTCATTCTTGATGTTGTATCTACTAAGGTTTGGGCAAATGTATAATAACACATATCCATCATTTAAATAACAAACACAGTGTTTTCACTGTCCTAAGAAGCATCTGAACTCTGCCTTTTCATCCCACCCTACTTTACTCAGCCAACTGATCTTCTTACCGTCTTCATAGCTTGGCTTTGCTCAAATATCATATCTTAGGAATCATACAGTATGAAGTTTTTTTTAGATTGACTTCTTTCACCAAGTAATGTGTATTTAAATTTCCTCTATGTCTTTTCATGGTTTCATAGTTCATTTAATTTTAGCACTGAATACTATTCCATTGTTTAGAAGTAACACAGTTTACTTATCCATTCACCTACCAAAATTCGGTAGCTTCCGAATTTTGGCAACTATGAATAAAGCTGCTATAAATATCTGTGTGCGGTTTTTGTGTGTATGTGCATGTGTGTACAAAGGATTTAAATTTATCTGGGCAAATATCAAGGAAGATGATTGCTGGATCATCTGGTAAGCATATGTTTAGTTTGTAAGAAATTGTCAAACTGTTTTGCAAAATAGCGGTACCATTTTATATTCCCACTAACAATTAAGAAGAGTTCTTATTGTTTCATAGCCTCACCAGCATTTGATGTTGTCAGTGCTCTGAATTTTGGCCACTCCAATAGGTATTTGTGTAATATGGTATTTGAGCATATGGTATTTGTCTGTCAATGACTGGCTTATTTCACTTAGCATAATGCTCTCCAGTTCCATCCATTCTGTTGCAAAGGGTAGTAGCGCTTTCTTTCTGTTGCATAGTATTCCATTGTGTAAATGTACCATGGTTTCTTGATCCACTCATTTACTGTTGGGTCTTAGATGGCTTCCAATTCTTGGCTATTGTAAATTGTGCTGCTATGAACATTGGGGTGTTTACGTTCTTTTGAATTGGTATTTCAAGATTCTTAGGCTATAAACCCAGCAGTGGAATTGCTGGGTCAGTCATTCTATTTTGTTTCATTTCTATTCTATTCTTTCATAAATTCTACACTGTCTTGAAAACTTTAGCTTTATTGTAAGTCTTGAAGTTGTGCAGTGTTAATTCTTCATCTGTGTCCTTGTTCATTGTTTTGTTAGCTATTCTGGGTCTTTTACCTCCCATATGAATGTGCAGGTATCCAGAAAACAACTTGCTTGAATTTTGATATGGCTTGCATTGAATCAAGAGATCAAGTTGAGAAGAACTGACATCTTGAAATGTTGAGTCTTAATTCATGAATCTATATTAACTCTTCATTCATTTGTTTTTTTAATTTCATTTGTTGCAATTTTGTAACTTTTCTTGTACATATATTGTTTGATTTATATCTAACTATGTAATTTTTAGGGGTGTTAATGTAAAATTGTATTGTGTTCTTAATTTCGCATTTCTCACATTCATTGTTGGAATACAGGAAAGAAATTTACTTTTGTATATTCACCCTCTGTCCTGCAACCTTGTTTTAATCATTTAGTAGTTCCAGCTTTTTGTTCATTCTTTCAGATAATTTACATAGATGATCATGCTATCTATGAACAAAGACAGCAGTATTTCTCCCTCCCAACATATATACATATATTTTTCTTGTCTCATTGTATTAGTTATAACTTTCCATATGATATTGAAAAGGGGTAGAGAGCAGGGGACATCCTAGGTTTTGTGCTGATCTTAATGGGAAAGCTCTGAGTTCCTGATCATTATGTTAGCTGCAGGTTTTGTACAGATATTTTTAAAAGTTACCTAGCTTTCTGAACATTTATATTATGAATGAATGTTGGACTGTGTCAGATTTTTTTTTCTGCATTTATTGACATAATCTTGTATTTTTCTCTTGTTTAGCCTGTTGATATGATGAACAAGATGAATGAATTTTGAAATCTTGAACCAGCCTACCAAACCTAGAAAACCTACTTGTACATGGTGTATAATTCTTTACATACATCGTTGGGTTGTTTGCTAATATTTTATTGAGAATCTGTGTATTTATGTTTATAAGAAATATTGGCCTGTAGTTTCTTTTGTTGGGATATACCTTTTAAAAGTAGTTATTTTTTCTTCTATGCCCACTAGGAAAAATTCTCATTTTCTCTTCACTTGGAAGTAAAATACAGGATGTTGTGTTTATGCCATTCCCCAATTTATGTCACACTATCAACACTACTCTTCTCTTATATTCTTTATGTAACTCCATCATCTCCACTCACCTCTCTTTCTCTAAGTAACCATTGGGATTAAAATTTATCTTTGAGTGTACATTCTCATAAAATTTACAGTACTTTATTGTGCATGTACTTTTACTCCATATTTATGGTACACTTAAGAGACTATATTGTGTTTCTTGTTTTTGCTTTCTACTGATGTTATTAATAATTATCAGTGTTGCTATTATACTTCCAGGCTTTAGTTGAAGCAGTTACATGAAATCCCAAAGTATTATTTTCATCACATTAGTTATTAATGTTCCCCATTGATGTATATGTAGATCTCTCTCATCTTCTAATTGTCCTCATGCACAGAAATATATAGTAGAGATAACTATTTTCATATGCTTTCATTTTTGGATCTGTTTGAGAATTTCCCTGCTATATGTCCAGGAGGCTTACCAGAATAAAAGTCTTTAACTATCTTACTCACTAGCTAACTAAGTTACTAAAACACATACATATGCATACATATACATATATACAAATTCAAAGTACTGCCAGAATTCTCTCCAAAGGGACTACAATTTAATCACTTTTGGATGAGACACCCTATGTTTCCAAACATATGTTATATTATTACTTTATTTAAATTATCTTGTATCTGCAGACATTCTTCATTTTATAATAGTATTTTTTAAAATTTTTGATGCTTTAATATTTGTTTTGGTATTGACCTATTTTTATATATTTGAAATATATTTTAATTATGTTATTTGTTAAATGTCATTAACTTTTCTTTTCTTTTTTCCATTTATTTATTTTAATTAAATTTATTAGGGTGACATTGGTATATAAAATTATATAGGTTTCAATTGTACAATTCTATGATACATCATCTGTATATTGCATTATGTGTTTATAATCCAAAATCAAATCTACTTTATTTTTATTGTATTTTTTTCCATTAGCAATTAGTCCCCTTACTCTCCCTCTCCCCAGCAATCATCACACTGTTGTTCATGTCCATGAGTCCTTTTTCCTGTTTGCTCGGTCTCTCCAACTTCTAATCCCCTCTTCCCCTAGCTCTCATCCTGCACTATCTACTTCAGTCACAATATAGTTGAACCCCTTTACCCTTTGTAATCCCCACTCCCCTTTGTAATCCCCACTCCCCTTTCCCTCTGGCAACCACCATACTGTCTTACATATCTATGAGTTTTTGCTTGTCTTGATTTTTCATTAGTTACTTTCAGTTTAATATCCCACATATGAGTGAAATAATATGGTTCTTGACATTTTATGTTTGACCTATTTCACTCAGGATGGTATTTTCAAGATCCATCTATATTGCCACAGACAGCAGTATTTCATCTTTCTTATGGCTGAGTAGTATTACATTTTACTTCTGTACCACATCTTCTTCATCCAATCATATTTTCAGGGACACTTCATTTTCTTCCATGCCTTGGCCACTGTGAATAAAGCTTCAATAAACATAAGTGTGCACATATCTTTGCAAATAAATATTTTCAAATTTTTTGGATTGTTACCCAGAAGAGAGGTTGCTGAGCCATATGGTAATTATATTCTTAATTTTTTGAGGAAGTTTTATACTGTTTTCCATAATTGCTATATCAAAATAAAAAGCCTTCGCATAACAAAAGAAACCACCAACAAAACAAAAAGCAACCAATCAAATGAGAGAAGATATTTATAAACAACAGCTTTGAAAAAGGGTTAATATCCAAAATATGTTAAAAAACTCATACACCTCAACAAAATAATTCTCAAGCAATCCAAATTAAAAATGGGCAGAGGACCTGAACAGATGCTTCTCCCAAGAAGACATACACATGGCCAACAGATATACAAAAAGATGCTCAACCTCACTAGCTGTTGGAAAAATGCAAAACGAAACTACAATGAGACACCACCTCACACCTGTTAGAATAACAAATGTTGAAGAGGTTGTGGAAAAAAAGGAACCTTCATTGTTTTTTAAAAAATATTGTTTTCTCCATTTCTGTCATGTCAATAATCATCATTTCAGTGAAAATTTTTTGGGGATTAAAAAATGTTTTAAAATTATAATTTACATTCAATATTATTTTGTACTATTTTCAGATGTACAGCATAGTGAGTAGAAAATCAAGTATTTTAAAGAGTGTTTTCTCTTATGTTTCAAGTACCCACTTGGCCCCATACATAGTTGTTATGATATTATCGACTATATTCCTCATGCTGTAATTTATATCTCTGTGGCTATTCCGTAACTACCACTTTGTATTTCTTAATCCTTCTGCCATTTTCCACCCAGCCCCTCAAACCTCATCCCCTCTGTCAACTGTTAGTTTGTTCTTTGTATCTAAGTCTTTCTATTTCATTTATTTGTTTTGTTCTTTAGATTCCACATATAAGTGAAATAATAGGGTATTTGTCTTTCTCTTTCCTACTCATTTCTCAGTGAAGCTATTCTTGTAAGCATCACTATTAGTTACTTTTATGTGAAATTTAATAGCCTATATTTACACTTATTTAATATCTTACACTTATTGTACACTTATTTAATTGCACATGACACAATTTCTCATGTCACTTCCTTAAGACATTTTCTTTGCTTTGTTTCTAACTCATTTCTCTCACCTAATTGTATTTCTATATCATAGTTTTCCTTCTGAGTCTCCTTTTAGTTCCTCTTCCTGTGCTTTGACTCAAGATTGGAGTATCCCTAATAAGTGTCCATTACCCACATAATTTTGTTATTTATGTATGTCTACTTGTGATCCCATCCAGTCTCATGGTTTCACACAAGATCTGGCCTTTCCACTGAATACCGGAATCATATATCATAGCTCATTTTTGGTGTTTCAACTTTCAGGCCTTACAGTTATTTGTAATCTAATTGGGCCAAGCTAAAACTATTTATCCAACTCTTACCCATGCCAAATTGGCTCTGCTCTTAGTCTTTTACTTCTGTTAACAGTACGGTCATTAATGTAGTTTCTTGTATCAAAATGTCAAAGATTTTATTGATTGTGTTATTCATGCAAACCAAGCTTGTTATTGCTTCAGGGGCTTTACATATAGTATTTTAATTTCTAGAACATTGTTTAAAACAAACCTCTTGAGACTTAATATTTCTCATTATATGAGTCTCTTTTTAAATATTACTTTTTCAAAGAGCTCTTCTTTGACAGGTATATCTTACATAGCCCACCTCTCAAATTATCCTCTACATTTAAGCAGCTCTATGCTTTCCACAGTATTTTTTTCATCTCCTAAGTTAAATGACTACAGATTTAGTTATTTATTTTCTGTATCCACAGTTAAAATAAACATAATTATGATGAAGACTTTGCTGTCGTAGTGCAACACTACTGACTTAATTACCTAGATAAGTGTATTGAAAAGAGGTTATACATGTTTGTTGAAAATCAATATGATAAACAGTGGCCACATGTGTAGAGATAGATGGAAAATAACAATAGTGGGAAATACATGAGTAGGTGTCACTGTTAATGGCAAGAAACCAGGAATACAGAGAAAAATTAGGTACTCAGAAGGGAATGATTCTGTTATGCATAGAACTACCCACTGGAGCTGTAGGTACCTCCTCTGTGAGTGGTGGGCATGGATGTAGGATCTATGTATGAACATGCCTGTTAGAGACATGGAAGTAAAGAACAAGCTGACAGTGACTAGAGGGGAGATGGGGAGGATAATAGGGGAAAGAAGGGCAAGGGTCATCAAGAAACATGTATAAAGGACCCATGGACAGACACAATGGGTGGGGAAGGATTGATTGTGAGATGTGGGGGTGGGTAGGTTGGGAGAGAGTAATTGGCAGAAAATGGGGACAACTATAATTGAAGAAAAATAAAAAAATAAATTACATTTTATTTGGTAGGTATGGTGCTAAATCAGGTACTTGTGCTGAAATAAGACATTTAGAGTCTAAATATTATAGAACATTTAAGGCTCAAAGTTGTTTTGTAAACAACCTAAGTGTTCTGTTGATTTTAAAAAGGTTTAGGAAACAATATGTTGTGGAAAATATGGAGTTTAGAGTCACAAGTCTTAAGTGTGGATCCCGGCTTCCCTGAAAACTGGCTGTATTATAAGACTCTGGCTTATTCATTAACCTCTGTTATCTAATATTCCATGTCTGAATAAATGGGGATCATTATGTCACCAGAGGGGGAGGAGGAAAGGGGATGACAAGGGAATGGTAGTGGAAGGGTCATCAAGGAACATGCATAAAGGACCCATCAAAAAAGCCAAATAGGGGAAGGATTGAGGGTGGGAGGTGGGGGTGGGTGGGGCTGGGGAAAGTGGTGGTGGGAAGATATTGAACCCCCCAAAAAAATGTATGGGGGAGGCTGGGAGTAGTGTGGGAAATTAAGAAGCCAAAAAACTGGTATGTGCCCATGGACATGGACTAAGAGGTGTGGGGAGGATGGGATGGGGTGCAGGGCAGAGGGAGTAGAGGGGGAAAAATGGGACAACTGTAATGGCATACTCAATAAAATATACAAAAAATATTTGGAAGTAGTTTATAAAGATTTTGAGTTAAGCTTGCCTCAGTGATTTTGAGGTGTCTTTTTAGTAACAAGTTAGATGCTATTTTAAAGAGGTATCTTCATGTCATGTAGTAGTGATTATTGTTTGTTCTTGTTGAAGTATTGTTATGTCAAGAGTGTATACTTAATGGATACTATTGGGTGTGCTGTCAAGTATGCTCACTCTCCAATTCAAAGCTTTTTTGTAGAATTCTACATAAAGCAGGTAGCTTCAGCAAAGCATATTTGTTATGCAGATACTTAGCAACGTTAATGTCAAATGGCTATTTCAAATGTCTTTGTAGTTTCAATACTAAAATAATTCACCAAAAACGTTCACCTTTTCATACTCTGATTTCTCTTCAGATCATATAAATCTCTCACCTTTTACTAAAGATTTCTGTGAAGAGAAACAATTCTGAGTTTTTACCCAATGTTTTGAGAACTTGCCCTTGCAGGGCTTAAAAAAAAATTCCACTGTCATTATTAGATGAAAATGATGGTGAGTGGTTCTCTTGAGTTTCTGCTTTAAAGAAAAGGCCTAACTATATGGGGGCTTTTGAACTGTAATTTAAATATGTCTCAACAAAACAGTTAAGCATCTAGGTGACTTTTGGTCACATTCATGACTTGCTACACCAGCTTTACCAGTTAGCAACCTGTGACTTTGAACAGGTTAATTGAACTTTATGAACTCAGATTTCCCCATTTTTAAAACAAGTATTAGTATAATTATGACACTAAGCTCATTTAAATTATGTGAGAATATAAGAATATAGTATATAAAGTATGTAGAACAATAAACATTTAGTATTATTCATTAGAATAATATGATTTATTATTTTATTACATTTATAATATAAAATACATATAAACATGTGTATCATATTATTTATCATATTATATCACATATAATAATATTTATATTTATCCTTGTTATTTTATTAAGAACTCAGACTTACTTCTCATTAAATATTTATGAAAACCAACTATTTTTAACCAGTCAGGTATATACAGTTTCTTAGAAAAGTCATTGCATTTAGCAACTTTGTTTCTCATTCTGTTTACTTGGCTGTCTCCTTCAGGGGCCTTAAAGTTCCTTAAAGTCTGTAAGTGTGTTTTATGTCGGTGTTCCTAGTGCCCAGCATATTGCTTGGTACACGATGATCCTGCATTCAATGTTGGTTGAATAAATGGGGTGACTCAACTTCACATAACATAATGTTATCTGAGAAAATTTATTTAAACACTCTTTGACCAAACTTCTTGTTTGGGGAGCAATTTAAATATTTTTCTTATCTGTAAGAAACTTGTTTTCATAAAATATACCTATGCATTAAACTATTGATGGTCTGTAAGGTTTTAGGAAGTGGTGAATGGTAGAGCAATTGAAATTCATTTCATGATATGATTTGTATAAGAACTAAAGTGGAGAAAAATTGCAAATATTAAATTACATTCTCATAACATTTATTTATTGACTCTTTATAATCTCCCATCAAGTCACTGAAAAGACATGTAAAATAAATCTCAGTAACCTCTGAAAATGCATCTAAGTGAGTAGATTGTGTAGAAACTAAGTACTTTTTTAATGTTCTGTAAAACTGAGCTTATCTGCTCTAGCAAAGACATAGTACACTATTCTATTCTTCAAGTTTTTTTTCCCCTACATGATGCATGGTTAATTTCATTTTGAAAATTGATTAGACTACCTGATTGATTGCAGTGATTGCTTTTCTTGTTTTGAGCAAGGAGATAACACGTACAATTCTTATTAAAAGTTGATTAGTATTTAATACTGTTTGTCTTGTTGAATATTGCATAATAAATTTTAAAACCAAAACTTGCATGGCCAATTATTACCTATAAATACAAAGTAAATGACATCTTCAAGTGTTATAAAAAATTGTAAAGCATAATCTTCAATGTTTAAACAAACCTGAAAAATGCCTCATTAAGGGCAGGAACTCTGTGGTCTTAAAGAAGCTTTTGTTGTTTTCTTTGTGAATATGTTTGTGATTTTAGCCTGGAAATTAATATAGCTTGCTTTGTCCCTAATGCATTTTGAATTTGCAAAACACAAAGCTGTACAGTTATCCCATTGGTTTTATTTTCCTAAGGATTATGCCTGTGATCAAAGTACACTATGAATTGAAATGTGTACAACTTTTATGTACAGGCCAATCTACTTTCTCTTATTCTCATGATATTTTAACAGAAATATTTAACTATATTTTGAAATGGGTTTGCTAATAAATAAAATTCAAATTGCTGAAACAGATTATACAAAATGCTACCACTGAAAAGATATCTATTTCCTCCACGTGTTGAACAGCTCTTAGTGGGCATATGATGTCATGTGGCTGCTGAATGAAAGGGCTTCTGGATGGTGTGGCACAAAAAAAAGAAGTTGTGACCTTTAGTTATGCTTGATTTGTGACTCTCCACATGGTGACAACAGTTGTTTACAGAGATATCAGGACATTTTCTCCTGCCCAGCTTAGGGTTTATTGCCTAATGACCACTGGGGTCCACACACATGGCATAGCTTTAAATTTAATGTAGAGGAACTAAAAACTCTCAAGTGACTGCAGAATACATGGAGTTTGTGAGTATGCTCTGGTTAAGTTCTATTCAGCAGCTGCATGAGCCATCCACCCTGAACCTCATGGCCCATTGTGCAAAAGGAATATCACTCTGTTGACAGCAGACCATTGAGATTAGTGGAAGTGACATGCACGTGTGGAGGAGTGTCGGGTAGGCAGAAAAAAATAATGAGCAAAATGGAAATGAAGTGACCTCCTAGCAGCAGATGAACATGATTCAATCAACAATGGAAATCAATGAGCTGAAAGCAACTGGGAGGGAAAATCAATGCCGGAATAATGCACTGACCAATGAACTCTGTCTCCTTTTGTATTCTTGTCTGACTGTAGCAATCTAAATATTCAAGTATAGCTCTTCCAGAGCATTCTAGCCTTTCTATTTCTATATAAATTCTCAGCCAGCTCTAGCTCTCTTGCTATCATGCATCAGGCTCTGTGGACAATTTAAAGCATTCAAGGGTTATGTAATTATCATTCCCCACACTACCTATGGGAAAGCAGCAGGCATTAGACTTCATCTGAGGACCTGGCTATCCAAAATATGGAAGAGCGGAGATTAGCAAAAAAGTTTAGACTGGGTCTTCAGGGCCTGCAAGCAAGTTTTAGCTGTGCCATTAAATTGTATCTCTGTTACACACTTAAACTTGGAACCTTAATTATAATGGACATTATATGTAGGCCTCTTAAACAACTACAACACAACATGTGTCAAAGAAAGAGCTAGAAAATATCATATGTCTCCCCAGATCCTGTGGTTTCTGTTAAACATTATCAGTAGTGAATTAAACAAATGTTATATTTTGTTAAGTTTTTTTTTCAAAGATTTTTATTCATTTATTTTCAGAGAGAGGAGAAGGCAGGGCGAAAGAGACGGAAAGAAACACCAATTGGTTGCCTCCTGTCGGCCCCCAAATGGGGGCCCAGACTGCAACCTAGGCATATGCCCTGACAGGGAACTGAACCCGTGACCTTCTGGCTCACAGGTCGGTGCTCAATCCACTGAGCCACACCAGCCAGTGCAAACAAATGTTATTATTGAAGGAGGTGGCATCATATTGTTTCAAGGGCAAGTAAGACTGGTGAAATCAATGGAGCATTTAAAATAAGATTTTAGGTTTTATAATTGTAAACCTGGAGCAATAATGAGCAACTCATGGGAAGGACCAATGCCACCAATTCAACTGAGATTGAAGTCTAAATAATTAAAATTTAGTGTTCTGCCTTGCAGCATGTGATCTTCCACAGCCACAGTCACTGTCTGTGCTTCTGCCTCCTAATCTAAATCATAGTTACATGCTCTTTCTGCAGATCCTTGTGAGACTACAGTAAGAAAAATTTAGAAACAGTTTAAAATAAAATGTAAGGTACTATGATTAGGCAAATAGCAACGATATATACACATAGATAGAGTTAACAAATGGAGAACAAACAGATCCATTTTTTTTTAAGTTTAGATGTAAAATAAATTTGTGAGCAGACCTGATACTCTATCACATGTTGTAATTTGAGTTGAGTTGTTTTCCTCTCATTTATCAGCAGGAGGTGATGTTTTTCCTGATTGATAATGCTGTGGTCATTGATTGAATATTTAAGCCTGTCACCATTTCTGTTTGTTTTCATTAAGTCTCTAGTCTGTTTTCTTGATTCTTTTCCTATGTATATTGCATAAACCTGGATGCCCTGGCTATGATTTTGGCTTCTTTGTACTTCCCATCAAAGTTAACCAAGTGGACCATTTGAAAATAAGTGCTTAAAATATTGTTTTTGTTAATGATGCTAATGAATTGCTAACTTGTGGTCAGTATTTATCAGTAGTGTGTAGTATTTTAACGTTAACTACTTTAAGTTTCACTAAATTATCTGAGTTAATTTTTCAGTTTTATGTTTAAAAAGCCAGGATGCACAGCAGGAAAGTCAATTTCCTAGATTGCAAGGCCTATAATTAAAAAGACCAGAGTCTTTCAGCTTCTCCTCATAGCTGTTCTGTGAGAAAAGAGAATCTTAAATATGGAATTCCTACTGGAATAAACGTCCCTTTTAGTAAGGCCTTTTTTTTTTTTAGAGTAATTCCTTTGGTAGCCTTAGGATCCGGTCTTTGAGCCGTTTGTCCTTCTTTAGAGAAGGAGATTCCCCTCAGCTCCTATCGACCCCTATAAGCTTTGGACCCCGCCGTCACTTAACTACTGGGTTTCAGAATTCTGAAAACTGCTGACCCATGCTGTAGAGGAAATCAAGGCTGATACCAAAGATGAAATGCTAATTGCCCTAACTTATGATGTAAATGCTTCTCTCTCACCTCTGTAAACCCTTTTCACGCCAAATCTATACTACGCCTCCCAACACCCTCCCCCACTTAGCCCAGCATAAAAGGAATGCGGGGCTTTTGTTCTGGGCTCAGAATTTGGAGTTTGTCTCCTCTGGGTCCTTGCATGTAAATAAAGATCGTGCTCCTAACCCCTCAGTGTCTGGTCGTTTCATTTTTCCGTAACATTTGGTTCCCTGACCGGGAAACGACCTTACATAAATTCGGGCCGGCTTGCCGCCGACTGAGCAGGGCGGGCTGGGTGCCTGGTGACCCGGTTGGGGACCGGGGAAGCGTGCGCCCTGAGATTTCTCAGGCCCCGACTGGTCAGGACACCGGATTCCGGCCTGCGACTCCAGCCGGGAAGTGGGGGCTTCGGAACACGATCTATCAGAAGGCGCCTCATCGGTAAGTGCCCTGGGGACCAGACCCGAGACCGGGAGGGATTTGAGTCCCTCATCTGTTACAGTAGGATCGAGACTGCGGAAGTCCAATCACCGGACCCTCGCTCGGGGAGGGAACTGAATAGCCCCTGAATGTTTGAAAGTAAACTTAAGTGCGTCTGTGTTTGTTTTTCTATGGGTAATAGTTTTGGGGAGGGAACTGAATAGCCTCTGAATGTCTGAGAGTGAACCCAAGTGTGTCTGTGTTTGTGGCTCCTCGGGCGCTAGCCTACGGAGCGAGAGTGGGTCCCAACCTGCGGTTCCTGTGTCAGGTCATACGGCTTAACGGTTGACAGTTAACCCCGAATTCTGTAGGGGCAACCTTAGCCAAGACCGACTTCATCCCGCGAGGGAGCAGGCCAGGCGGACGAGCGAGTGCCCCCACCCTTTGTGTGTCTGCGCCGTGCGAGAGGGAAGCCATGGGAGGTGGACCTTCTACAATTTTAGATTGTATGCTGCAGAATTTCAGCAAATTTAAAGGGCAGGACCCATTGTTTGATGCGGGCCAATTAGAGACATTTTGTACTGCAGAGTGGCTGACTTTTGGGGTCGGCTGGCCCCCCGAGGGAACATTAAATCTATCCACTATAAGAGCAGTTCACCTGAAAGTTACAGGAAAGCCAGGACATCCCGATCAGTTTTCCTATATAGATAGATGGCAGGAGTTGGCCCAGGATATGCCCAGCTGGCTCAGTAAATGCGCGGGGACTCAGGGGTACCGCAGAGGAGCCACCGGCGGGGCACACCCAAGAATGTGTTGTCCGCAGGCGCCCCCTACGGCTCCCCCGCAGGAGCCCCTGACTTCACCTTCTACCTCGCCCCAGGGGCATCCGTCTCCCCAGGAGCCCTCCCTGGTTCGGTACCCAGCCCTGCCCCATCCAGGCCCATCACCTGTAGCTAGCAGACTTAGAAGCCACCGGCCCCCTCTTCAGATGCCACTCTGAGAGGTGCAGGCAGCGCCCAGAGTTAATGAGGATGGGACTGTCCAGCCAGGACCGGTTACTTATTACTACCAGCCATTCAGTACTACTGACCTCCTGAACTGGAATCACCACACCCCTCCGTTCTCGGAGAAGCCACAGGTCATGATCGAGTTCACAGACTCGATCTACCAAACCCACCGGCCCACCTGGTTTGATTGTCGCCAACTTCTCCTGACCTTGTTTAACACTGAGGAGAGGAGAAAAATTCTAGAGGAGACCTGACGCTACCTTGAAGCATATGCCCCGGCAGGAACCCTAGATTCCTCAGATTATGGGCACAGCGCCGCCCCCGAACAACAGCCCACTTGGGACCCAAACACTGAGCGAGGGTGGGCCGCCTTGGATCTGTATCGCCACTCCCTGTTACAGGGGATAAAGGCGGCAGCCAGGAAGCCCACTAATATGGCTAAGGTCGCCACCGTACACCAAAGGTCAGATGAGTGCCCCAGAGACTTCCTTGAGCGGCTGATGGAGGCATACCGAGTGTTTACCCCTTTTGACCCAGAGGCAGCTGAAAATCAAAGTTTGGTAGCCATGGCCTTTGTCTCTCAATCAGCCGCGGACATCAGGAGGAAGCTCCAAAAGCTTGAGGGCTTCGCAGGAATGACCTTAAATCAACTCCTAGCAGTCGCCAACAAAGTATATGAAAATCGAGATGAGGTGGCCGCAGCAGCCTGCCTAGAGGACCAGAAAATGCAGGCCACCCTGCTGGTCGCCGCACTAGGGAGGCCGGCCCTCAGGGGTGACCCGATCAACAAATAGGGACACTTCAAGGTAGAAAAGGACTAGTGTGCCTATTGTAAGGAGTGTGGGCACTGGAAGCGAGACTGTCCAGCTCACAAGCGGAGCAAGGAGACGCCCGCCAGACAGGCTATCCTGCCACCACCAGCCCCCAACGTATTGGCCCTCTCTGGGTTTGGCCAAGACTAGGGTCGACCGGGCTCCATCATCCTCGGTCCCCAGGAGCCTATGGTCAGGGTCAAAGTTGGGGACCAAGACATTGACTTTATGGTATACACAGGGGCGGAAAACTCAGTAGTCACCGTCTCATTTGGGTCCCCACGGGGAAAGAAATCCTTGTGTAGGGAGCCACTGGACTCTCGGTTAGCCCCCAGAAATTTTGTGAGGCACGGAAGGTCGAACTTGGGGGCCACCAGATCTCCCATGAGTTCCTCTACCTACCAGACTGTCCTATCCCCCTACTAGGCCAAGGTACCTTGGCCAAGCCAGCAGTGCGGGTCACCTTCCAGTCAGAAGGGGCCTCCCTGGACCTCCGCACGCCATGAACTATTGCCCTAGTGCTTCCATGAGAAGAAGAATATAGGTTCCACCAGGAAGATGGAGTGTCAGCCTCAGACCCTCCCTGGGCTAAATACTCTGGGGTCTGGGCAGAAAACAACCTCGCTGGGGCTGGCCACGGAACGAGAGTCGGTAATAGTGGAACTCATGCCCTTCAGTCTCCAAAGTGACAACGGGCCCACCTTTACTGCAAGAATGATCCAGCTGCTGACCCAAGCCTTAAAACTAAAATGGAGGCTTCACGCTGCCTACTGACCTCAAAGCTTGGGCAAAGTAGAACGAATGAACCGGACTCTAAAAGACACTTTAGGGAAATTTGTCAAGAGACTCTCCTACCCTGGCCAGATGTCCTGCTGTTTGCCCACTTCCGAGTTAGGTGCACCCCAAATTCAGCAGGGTACACCCCATACGAAATCCTATATGGAAGGGCAACCCCTATAACCCAAATCCCTACTACCTCAGACTTCACCACCTTAGAGGAGTCCCACCAAGCCTCCTACCTCAAAACCCTAGGTCAAGAGTTAGAGAGTGTCAGGCAGGCCCACCTTGGGCAAGAAATAGTGCCAACAGGGGGGGCTAGCCCACTCCCATAAGCCAGGGCAGTATGTTTGGGTAAAAGACTGGAAAAAAGAGACCCTCCAACCCAAATGGGTTGGGCCCTACCTAATTCTGTTAACTACCCCCACCACCTTAAAAGTTGCAGGTATTACTCCATGGATCCATCACACCAGAGCCAAGGCCGCCGCTGACCCTGAGGAAACCAACCCGGGACTGGAACAGGGACCAGGCCGAATCCCAGCCCTAAAGCTGCAAAGCACCTGCCAAGACAGGGAGGAGGAGTGGACCGTCACCAAGCCAACGCTACCTGCCACCATCTCCAGCACTAGACCCCCAACAGGAGCAGAGGACCCCATTTCTGGGTGCAGACACAGACGAAAGCGCTGTCTAAGCACCCACAGTGGGGAATGTAGAGGAAATCAAGGCTGATACCAAAGATGAAATGCTAATTGCCCTAACTTATGATGTAAATGCTTCTCTCTCACCTCTGTAAACCCTTTTCCCGTCAGATCTATACTACGCCTCCCAATACCTTCCCCCACTTAGCCCAGTATAAAAGGAATGTGGGGCTATTGTTCTGGGCTCAGAATTTGGAGTTTGTCTCCTCTGGGTCCTTGCACGTAAATAAAGATCGTGTTCCTAACCCCTCGGTGTCTGGTCGTTTCATTTTTCCGTAACAATGCGAATTAAAAGCTTTTTTTCTTTCCTGTGAAATATGACTTTTAAAATATGCACATTTAACTTCTTGTACAAATTAGAAAGCAAAATAGGGCTAATTAGAAGTCCAGACAAAGGTGTTTTTTTTGCTAAGGATACTATGGCATGTGCTTTATTTTTTAATGCAATTTTTTTTTGTTTCTTTGCTTTTTTATTGGTGGAAATGAAAAACATTTCTTTTATTTTTTATTATTTATTCTATTACAGTTGTCCAGTTCTTTTTCCCTTTACCCATCTCCACCCAGCCCACTCCTCTCTCCCACAGCTAATTGGTATGTACTTTTACTAAAAATGTTTGCTTCCTATTTTAGGTATGGTATAGTACATGCATAAAGTATCAGTTCTGGTTCTGGATGTAATTAGGTCAAAACTACCACTTGCTCTATTTATGGCCTCCGAAAGCTTTTTAATCAGATTATCAGGGCCAATTATAGGAAAACTAGTAAGACAATCTGACAAGGGGTCTTATTGTTATAAATAATAAAATGCATCCAAATGCCCATCACAGTTAGTGCCTGTACTTAGTAGGCATGCATAATACTTACTCATGTTCTTTGCACTAATCAGCTGTGTAAGAGAATAGGATGCTATTTAGAAAAATATATGTATTGCTTTTATAAAAATAACTGCCAGCTATTTTAGCTCAACAAAGTTTGCATTCATTTACTTCTTATGTCAGTCAACATCTCTAAACCCTGATTATAGACCATGCAGTCAAAAAACAATAAGCAGAGCAGAAGGGAATAACATCCTCATAAATATGAGTCAAGAGATGGGAAAGGGCTGTGGATAAAATAATCACAAAAATATAGGTAAAATTATAACTGGGACTGTGTTCTAAGGTCAATGGAGACTGAGAAAATGATGGATGTGAAGAATAAGTAGCTGTTAAATATTAAGGAGATAAACAACTTGAGAAAGAATCAAATGAATATGAGTAAGACCTATTAGAGCAGGAGCAGAATAAATATGAATATAAGGCTTCCAAGTAAATGAATACCTGAGAGCATTCTGGTCAGGACTTCAGCACTAAAATAACTTGGAGCTTAGGAAGTAGTAGCATCATGCAAGAAAGATGGTAGAAGACTGTAGGTTGGGCCCTGTGGCTCAGTGGATTGATGAAACATTGATGTTTCTCTCCCTCTCCTCCCTCCCTTCCCCTCTTTCTAAAAGTAAATAAATAACAGCTTTTTAAAAAGAGGACTGTAGGTTGGTTATACATAGGTTGTTACCTTAGGAAATTAGTTACTAGCACCAAAGTGCCTTAGTCTTAAAAGGGACAAGTGTGTAAAGAATAGACAGGACACCTGTCAGTCAGAGTTACAAGGGGTATTTAAGAAGAAGCCCCTGAGAATAGGATGATGATTACTGGGCTTGGGTTGTTGACCAGAGACAGATAAAGATATAGAAGGAAAGAAAATTCCTGGGAGAAAACACATTACAGCTGGGAAATGACAGAACACTGGTCTTAACTAAAACTAGACTTCTGTGAATTGAGGTCCCGTTAGGGTAGGATCACATGTATTCAATATTGAATACTTTTCCACATGAAGACAATTTAATATCTACTATGTAATGCAATCCATCTAGGAACATAATTTTAATATTCGTTGGCCATGAAAATGAAAACAGCAAACTATAATTCTTATCTTTCTTTTGCATAGAATATAAACATTATCATTGTTAAATAGACATAATCTTGGTTGATAAAAAGTTGAAAACAGGAGAAGTAGATAATGCTTTAAAGTAGAATATTGTCTTAAAATGTTAAAAGAATAAAGTACATTATTGACCTTATAATTTTCACTTTTAATAAGCAGGATGTAAGAATTAATGAGCAGTTTAAAATTAACTATGCAAAATACATATATAATGATGAGAAAAATATTAAAAATAGTTGTCTCTCCATGATAGATATATACCTATATATGTACACAAAGAAATGTATTTAAATTTTCTTTTTCTTTTTTAACCATCTATAATTTTAAACTTTATTTACAATTAGAAGGTAATACTTTTATTAATGAGAAGAAAGTAATTACAATAACAGGAAATTGTTAGGATTATGTTAAAACAATTTTCTAAGAGAAAGTGAAAACTTTTAGAAATCTGAAAGTATTTTATTTAAGTTGATTTTTTTTACTAAAATCAACTTAAATAAGTGACTAATGCATTTGAAGCTAGATACAATTTCATCACAATTTCAAAATTTTAAATGAGTTCATAGATGCAATGACATTTGTGGGGATAGTATCAAAATTTTATTCAATGTGAAAATGTTTTCATATATTCCCCAAATTTTTTTAATGTTTTTAAGGCATTTGACAAAATTTAGTATGTAGGATATGTCTGTAAAAATAATTACCTCTTCATTTCTTCATGTGTTGTGTTAATGATCTCTGTGTGAATACAGGCCAATATTTCCTAATTCACCATAGGATATCAACCATTCCACTTCAACATCTGCTATACAAAACAAATGGATCTCCGTGAGAATAGCTGTGTCCAGGTTTTTTCAGGTAAGTTTAGCCTTAACTTTTTGCTACCACACCTCTTTCAAAAATGTAGCTAAGACAAATGCTACTAAATAAGGTAATCTTAAAAACCAGCTATGATTTATTATATCCTTTTCTTTTTATAAATTTTATTAACAAGACTTGGCTTAGTTCCCTAGGGACTTTCATTAACATGGTTTACAATAAGAATGTGTTCATTAGGTTAAGGTATGATGCTGGGTAGTAGACAGAATTTTGGCTCCTATATTCTTTGTCCCTTGAGACATATCTGTAGATATGTTAGGTTGCATAGCAAAAGGGACTTTGTAGATAGAATTAAGCTTATAGACAGTAAAATAGGGAGATAACCCAGGATTATTTGGGTGGGTTCAATGTAATCAGTAGAGCTCTTTAAAATAGAGAAATTTCTTCAGCTGTGTTAGTCAAAAAGATGTGGCAGAAAAAGAGGCAAAAGATGTGAGCCAAAAGGAAAGGTCAGAAAGGTTTAGAGCATAGGGAAAGGACATGGCCCTAGTTGCTGGCATTGAATATCTAGAAAAGGCCCTGGAGCTAGGGAATGAGGGTGATCTCTATAGGCTGAGAATGACTCTTGGACAAGAGCCAGTAAGGAAACAGAGACCTCATTCTACAATCACGAGGAGCTGAATGAACTTAAAAATGGATTCTCTCCAAATACCTAAAAGGAAATCAAGCCCTGCCAACACATTGATTTCTGCCTTGAACATTCTATGCGGAGAACCTAGCTGAGCCACCCTGTACTCAGACATGTGATCTATAGAGCCCCGAGATAATATATTTCTGTTGTTTCAAACCACTACATTTGTGGTAATTTTTTATGAAGACAATAGAAAAACAATACTTGTTGTGCCTCTTGTTTTTTATATGGGGTCAGTATAATAATGGTTATATGAAGAATGCTTATGCCATTTTTAAAAATATAAGATCTTACCCCTGTAGAAGAAAATATATGATATGATCTTATCACATTTGACAATAGTAAAACCATTATCTCTTATCTCACCATCAACAAAATGAAAAGGCAATCATGCAATGGAAGAAAATATTTATAATTTAAATATCTAATAAGCAATTAGTATCCAAAATATGCAAGGAAGTCATACAACTAAGTAGCAAAAACCCAAATAATTCAATTTTAAAATGGGCAAAAGGCCTAAAGGATATTTTTTCCCAAAGAAGGGGTAAAATGACAAGCAGGTATATAAAAATGTGCTCAACATTTGCATTTCAACATGGAAATGCAAATCAAACCAAAACGACATGTCACCTCATATCTGTTATAATGGCTACTATCAAAAAATCAAGAAATAAGTGTTGGCAAGGATGTGGAGAAAGGGGAACCTTTGTGCATTGCTGGTGAGAATATAAATTGGTGAAGTCACTATGATAAAAGTAGAATTACCCTATTGTAGAGGGAGTCAGGGCCAACACCAAGGACGAAGTGAAATGCTATCTGCCCTGCTGCAGGTGCTGAGACGCTATCTGCCCTGACTAATGCTGTAAATGTTTCTCTCCCACTTCTGTAAGCCCCTTCGTGCCAAATCTATACTACTCCTCCCAATACCCTCCCCTGTTTAGCCCAGCATAAAAGGAATGCAGGGCTATTGTTCTGGGCTCAGAATTTGGAGTTTGTCTCCTCTGGGCCCGTGCACGTAAATAAAGATCGTGCTCCTAACCCCTCAGTGTCTGGTCGCTTCATTTTTCTGTAACACTATGACTTAGCAATTCCACTTCTAGGTACTTATCTGAGGAAAAAAAATACACACACACACACACACACACACACACACATATATATTAACCTCCTGAAAAGGTATATGGCCTTACCATGTTCACTGAAGCATTATTTGCTACAACTAACATATGGAAAAACCTGTTTCAAACAATAAATGAATAGATGAAGAAAATGAATAAAGAAGGCAATCTTGTCATAGGAGACAATGTGGATGGACCTTGAGGGCATTGTGCTACACAAAATAAGTCAGAGGAACACAAATACTATATAATCTTATGATATGTATTACACACACACACAATTAAACTAGTCAGAGAAAGACAAATAATACCACGTGGTATCACTTATATGTAGAATCTTAAAAAAAAAAAAAAGAACTCATAGAAACACAAAGTAGAAAAACAGTTGCCTGGGGTTGGAGTGTGAGGGAAAAAGAAAAATATTTGTTTAAAAGGTACAAAATTAAAGTTACAAGCTCAGTAAGGTCCAAGGATCTAATATATATCCTGACAACTATAGTTGATAGCACTGTATTATATAATTGAAATTTGTGAGGAGAGTAGATTTTAACTGTTATCATACGCCAAAAATGGCATGTGAGGTGATGAAATATGTTTGTTAACTCAATGGGGGGAATCCATTTTCTTGTAAATATGTTAATTAAAGCTGGAAACAGTGACTAAAAGAAGGGCTTAGGATAGAAGAGCGACAGGAGAGACCCTAGGCTAGGCTGCTTTGGCTCACTGAGGAGTCAAAGAAAAAGAGACCTTAGAGACACGTCCAGGGGGTTAGCCTGAGACTAGCTGCCACTGTCCATTTCTCTCCTGGTTGCAAGTCTCATGAGGACTTTTAGAGTTTAGGAGATGTGTGTCTGTGAGGAAAGAAGAAGGGGAAGGGAAAGGCGTGGGGATGCTCCTGGCATAGAGAGTGTACTGGGCATTTTTTTCTTTTTTCACAGTGGGTGCATGTGTTAAATTACCACAGTGTACCCTTGAGACATTTTATAATTTTACTTATCAAATATGCCTTTAAAAAAGCCAAAAAGATCACTTATCATACATTAAAGTTATTGTTAAGTGGGTAAGAATTAAATATAATATAAAACAACTTTTTATTAAAATATAAATAAAGTGAAATATTTATCAGGTTTTATCAGATTTTTATCAGATTATTTATCAGATTTTATACATTTAAGAATGATGGAAGGACGTTTTTCTCTACCTCTCTCAGGGCAGCCAGCTTAGCCATGTCACAGAGCTGCTTTTCAAAATGTGGGATTGGGGTGGAACAAAGGAAGACAGACTTTCAAGCGAGACCTTCGCCCCCTTTCCTGAGGCTAACAAGCAAGAGTCCCAGTCCGTGGCCATCCCCCTCCCAGACAACGCAGGCTCCCTAAGAGTAGTGGTCTTGCATGGCTTGTGCAACACTGTGCTCCACATTTCTGAAACTGTGCCTGGCCCAACAACGTTCAGAGATGAGAATGAGGAATGAGAATCTCAGAATAAACGCAGAATAGTATCAGGTTCAGGTGCATCTAACAAAACAAACGAAAATATCTTCCAAGGTCCCAAGATGTCAGAAGAATAAGTGGAAGCTATACTAAACGTCTCCCAGGATCAATGTGGAAATATAACTAAATTATAGAGAAATCATACAAAATAACCAACTGAACAATAGATCTCGAGAAGCCTTATATTCATGACAACTACAAGAAAACACTTCACCACTACGTGACTGTTAGGGAGTACAGAGGGGACATGAGAGGGCTGGCTGGGCTCCCATGGGTGGCAGCTGAAATTCTGAAGGGTAATTTCTGTGGCTGGGGTGATCCCCCTGGGATGTGTGGAGTCTGAACCTGAAGGTGAGCTCATCAGCCTATAGCACCAGAGCTGGAGAGGAGCCCAGATAACATCCAGCTGTGAAAAGTGGTAGGGTTTCTGTCTGCCAGGGAGAGATGGCTGGAGACACAAGGAGCCTCTTAAAAGACTAATGCATAAAATTTCATTTGCAGCCACTTACCCTGGGCTCTGGCAAAGGTAAGGGCAGAGTGGACTAAAGATTCTTGAGGAGAGACTGGGGATGGTGGCTTTGGGAAGACAATTGAGGGAGCAGCTGCAAGGACCCCTGTGCTGAGTCATCCTCCACACTTCAGGAGCCATTTTGTTTGGCAGAGCACTCCCATCCAAGTGTCATCAGCCTAAGGTCAAGCAATAGCCCTGCCAGAAGGAATTATTCTGCTCCAGCCTGTGGTGCTTAAGCTGACCATTAATTACAAATTGACTAGATTAACAACTGAAGGAGACAGCCACAGAATGTGGATTGATGGTAGCCTCGAACAGACTGCCTAGGGCCAGACTGGGACACCATCTGACATCACTGGGGGCAAATCCAGAGAGTAAAGATGGTGGTTAACGCTAGATTCTACTGAGATGAATTCTGCCACAGTCTTCTTCATGATTTGCATTATTTCCTCTCATTCATAGCTTTTTAACATTTGTTTTTTGTCCTTCAAGTTTGTGCTCACTGGGTCACTAGTTTTTTTATATTATAGTTTATTTCAAATCTCCTATTTTGCTCCTCCTTTCTCTTACTGTATTTTACCTTCTTCCTTCCTCTTATTTTTATTTTAAATTTTATTTTCTCTTTTGCTACACCTTATTTCCATTCTGAACTCTTACTATGTCTTCCCCCTCTAGTCTCCCAAAGCCATTTTTCTTGTCATTAGTCATCTTGCATTCTCTTTCCCATTCTTAAAATACCCATATTCTCTCTCTGCCTTTATCAATCTTTGCTCATTGGTTGTGCATGCCATAGTTGTTGTTGAATTTCTTCAATTTTATTTCTAGGTCTTCACTATTTTTGTATTTCACATCTCAAATTTTACCATTCCCCTCTCCAACTCCATTTTGCCTTCCTCATACCCTTTCATTTTTCTGGATTTAAATTTTAATTTTTCCCCATATTAGCCTAGATTTCTTTCCTCACTCTTAGTATTCCTTCTCCCTCTGTCCTCTCAAAATCCTTTCTCTTTCTTCTAGACATCTCAAGTGTTTTGTTCTTTTATTCCCCTTTTATTCCCATCCCACCACCTCTATTAATCTTTGCTCATTTATTGTTGATAGTGTTGTGGTGGGTCTTCTCCAATTTGGTTTCTACTTTTTTTTCTCTTTCACTATATATATGTATATATAATCTCTCTATATATGTAAATAATAAATATATATATATATATATTTCTGTTTAAACCTAATACTACATTCTTCCTTACTCTTACTTCATTCAGCCTTCTTCCCTCCCTTTTTTTCATGATGTAAATTTTACTTTCTTCCTCTCTTTGCCTTGCCTCTAATCCCTACTCTTGTTGTTGCTCTTCCCGCTACCTCTCAAAATTATTTTTCTCTCAGTTAGTCATCTCATATTAATTTTATATTTCTTATAATAGTCTTAATCTCTTTACACCTTTATTAATATTAGTTCATTTGCTGTTGATAGTATGATTGTGGGGGGAGATTATTTTTGCAGGTGTGGATTTGTTTTCTAGGCTATTTGGTTTTGTTCTGGCAGCACCTGTATAACAGCATTCAAGATGTGGTGGCTGGAATGATTTTCAGTCAGCCAGTCAGCCAGTCAGTCAGAGGGAAGCCAGCCAAAGAATAGCCCAACAACAGCCAATACCCAGTTACAACCAGAGAACCTACATAAACAGCATAAGGACATCCCAAGAGCATCAAGTTCAGGAGATCAAGGAGACTACACCATTGAATTCCACAAGTCTCCTACCACAGAAGGTCATACCATGAAGAGAGGGAGTCAAAGACCAATCTAAGAAGTAGAAACAAACAAGAAGAGTTACCTAAAATGTGAGACAAAGAAACAACCCTCAACCAAAAGGAAAGGAGGAATCTCCAGTAAGAGTGATAAATGAAACAGAGGCAAGCAAACTATCAGAAACTGAGTTAAAAATAATGGTTATAAGGATGCTCAATGATCTCAGTGAGAACTATTAAGAACTCCAGAAAAGATACAAGGAACTTAGTGTGAACTACACCAACATGAAAAAAGACATAGAAACTATCAATAAGAGCCAGAAGTAAATGAAAAAATACAATATATGAAATGAAGAACACAGTAGAAGGAATTAAAAGCAGGCTAGATGAACCAGAGAATCAAATCAATGAGCTGGAGGACAAGGTAGAAAAAAGTTCCCAGACACAGCAACAACAACAACAAAAAGACTCAAAAAGGAAGAAGAGGGTTTAAGGGAGCTTCAGGAAAATATGAAATGTAATAATATCCATATCATAGGGATAACAGAAGGAGAAGAGGAGGAGCAGGAGAGAAGAAGAAGGGATAGAAAACCTCTTTGAAGATGTAATGACAGAATACTTCCCTAACTTGATGAGAGAAAGGCATTCAAGTTTAGGAAGCACAGAGGGTTCCAATCAAGATGAACCCAAAGAGGCCCATGCCCTGACAAATCATAATTAAAATGGCTAAATTTAAAGACAAAGAGAGAATCTTAAAGCAGCAGGGGAGAAATAGATAGTAACATACAAGTGAGCTGTGATAAGGCTATCAGCTGATTACTCAACAGAAACGCTAGAATCCAGGACAGAATGTCATGAAATAGTCCAAGTAATAAAAAGGGGAGGCCTGCAACCAAGACTACTCTACCCAGTGAGGCTCTCATTTAAAAGTGAAGGCAAAATAAGGAGTTTCTTAGACAAAAAAAAAAAAAAAGCGCTACAGCATCTCCACTAAGACAGCATTGCAGGAGATGCTAAAGAAACTGCTTTAAGAAGATGAAGAAAAAGAGAGAGAGGGACACAGGTACAAAGGGGAAAAATGGCAATGAATAAGTACCTATCAATAGTAACTTTAAATGTAAATGGATTAAATGCTCCAATCAAAAGAGATAGGGTAAGAAAACATGAACCTCATATATGCTGTCTACAAGAAACACATCTCAGAACAGAAGATCTACACAGACTGAAATTGAAGACATGGAAAAAATATTCAAGAAAGTGGACATGAATAAAAAGGCTGAGGTAGCAATATTTATTTCAGATAAAATAAATTTCAAAATAATACCACAAAAAGAGCAAAAAAAGGACACTACATAATACTTAAGGGAGAAATCCACCAGTTAGATATAACCCTTGTAAACATATATCTACCAAACAAAGGAGAACCCAAATATATAAGGAAAATCTTGGAGGACTTAAAGAAAGATATCAACATTGGCACACTCATAGTAGTGGATTTTAACACCTCATTGTCAACAATGGATAGATCTCCCAAACAATGAATCAGTAGGATATGTGGCATTGAACAACTCTCCAGATCAAATGGACTTCATTGATATATACAGAACCTTTCACCACAAAGAAGCAAAATATACATTCTTTTCAAATGCACATGGCACATTTTCACAGATAGACCACATGGTAGGACACAAAACAAGCCTCAACTTATTCAAGAAAATTGAAATCATATCAAGCATCTTCTCTGATCACAATGGCTTGAAGTTAGAAACCAACCTCAAGGAAAAATCTCAAAAACATTCAAATTCATGGAAACTGAATAACATGCTATTAAGTAATGAATGGGCTAACTATGAGATCAAGAAACATATATATATAATTATGATATATATAATATATATGGTGATATATATATATACTGCTATAGTCAACTAAGAAATATAATGAGATATGACAAGTTTAGCATTCTTAATGTATAACAACTTTATCTAAAATATTAAATATATGCTGGGCATTATTCTATGAGTTTCACACATTACCTGATTTAAATTTGTATTTTATAACATAATTATTTTCAACTTTCAGTTAAGATAAATGAAGTTAACAGAGAAGTTAGTTTACCTAGAGATCACATTACCAGTGAGGACTATTGGGGGAGACTCATGAACCCAGGTGTCTTGATTCCGCAAACCATGTGCTATCTTGCTCCTTAGTATTTATAAAGAGCAAGGCCTAATACATTATTTGTGAAGCCCAGTGAAAAACAAAATTGTGAGTTCTTCTAGTCAAAAAGCAAGAAAAAAGTTGCATTAAATATATTAACATATAAAAAATTGTAACTATGTATAGTGATAGATGTTAACTAGACTTTTGTAATGATCATTTTGTAAGCTATATAAATATGACATCATTATGTTGTAACTTGAAACTAATATAATGTTGAATGTCAATTATACCTCTATTTTTTAAAAGGTACTAACATATAGAGCTTTTCCTTTTCTTGCATGGTTTCTGTCCCTTCAATGTACTTTGTGATTGAACCAATAATAGACAGGTAACCCTCAAATGTATTTCAACCTCTGTGTTAGCAAACATTAGCTACCAGAATCAGGGGTAGGTGACATGCTTGCCCCATTGGGTTACCTGTGGAGCACATCCTGCTACAACCATTCCAGAGCAGAGAACACCGTGGCTAACACTGACATGAGACGGTGCAGTAAGAACAAACAAGACCCTGACTATTCCTATGCCTGCAAACAGACATTGTCAGGAGAGAGAGGGAGCAAAGGTTGGGTAGGTGTGTGGAGGGGGAGCCTGGGAAGGCTGGGTGCCAGGAAATAGAGGAGTCAGCAAGCAAATAAGACCCCACCCAGGCAATTGGGATGTAGTGGGAGACATATGGGGGACAAGCTGGGACCCTTGGCTTCCATAGCCTGCTCTATTGTCTCACTGGACTTCATGTACAAAACATAAAACTTCAAATACCAAGATATGAATTTTAGACGATGACCTCAGAGTATTAATTTTCTGAGGAACTATATGCCTGTGCAGCTGTCCTGGTCACATGCCCATGAATTTGCCCCTGATAAGTGTTTCCTGGCCTTAGCACATGCATATAGTTCCCCTTCTTTTCCTGGATATAGTAGTCCACAATATATTCAAGGGACTGGTTCCAGGAACCTTCATGGATACCCAGGTTCTAGGATTTTTATGTGCCTTATATAAAATAATGCAGCATTTGCATATAACCTATGCACATTCTGCCATAAACTTTAAATCACCGCTATAATGTTTATTATACCTATTATAATGTAAATGTTATCTAAACACTTGTTATACTATATTGTTTAGGGCATAATGACAAGAAAAATGTCTGTAAATATTGAGTACAGCTGTAATCACCATAGTACATAGTATTATGAACATAGTGTTAACTACATAGTACAGATCGGCAACAATGTAATTTTTTTTTTGTATTTCTGTCTGTCATTGGTTGAATCTGGGGATGCAGAATATGTAGATATAAAGAGCCAACTGTATATTAAATTAATAGTGCTGAAGTAAACAAAGAATAAAATCGTAATAGTAGAAAGAATGAAAAGTGGGTGTGAAGTAGATTACAAATTGCAAGTTTTCAATATCTATGAGAGTATATATTATCAAATATAATACCTAATATTTAAGTGCTTTCTGTCTGCCAGATATTTTATACTTGAAATCTAATGTAACCAACCATTTAATGAGAAGCATGGTTTACTAAAATAGTTTTATTAGTGATAAAACAAGCACATAAAAGTTATTTAACTTTCTCAAGGACATAAAAGTTACGCTAAACCTGATCAATCCACTCCAGAGGTTGAGCTCTTAAACACAAATGATAGTACTTCCTAAGACAAAATAAAGAAGATAAAAAATAAGAAAAGTAGCACATTTTCCAACATTTAGTGGAAAAAATAAACAAACTTCTTGCCCTGGCCAGGTGGCTCTGTTGGTTGGAGTGTCAACCATACACCAAAAGGTTGCAGGTTCAATTTCCAGGCCAGGATGTATCTAAGAGGCAACCAATCACTGTTTCTCTCTCCTATCAATGTTTCTCTCTCTCTTCCTCGCTCTCTCTAAAATCAGTAAATATACCCTCAGGTGAGGATTAAAAAGGGGTTAAAAATTGTAACAATCTATTTAAAGCACAATTTTGAAATACTGCTGACCCTTGAGCAACACGAGTTTGAACTGCACAAGTCCAGTTACAGACAGGTTTTTTCCTTAATTAATACTGTGCACATAATCTCCTTATGATTTTCTTAATAACATTTCTCTTTTCTAGCTTACTTTAAGAATACAGTGTTATTTATATATATATAAATATATAAATATATATATATAAAACATATATGATAGGTGTTTATGAACAGTTGATATTTTCATTTGGTTTCTGGTCAACAGTAGGATATTAGTACTTAAGGTTTTCAGGAGACAAAATCGTGCCTGAATTTTTGACTGCTCAGGGGGTCAGCACCATAGTCCTGGAAAAGTTCAAGAATCAACTGTATTTACCTTATAATGCCATTTTTAAGATATATTTTTTTAATATCAAGAATACCATTTCTGTTTTCTTTTGCTCTATAACAAATATCCAAAAATTTAGTGGCTCTATGCAAGTTATTACTTTGTTCAGGTTTGGCATATTTATCTCCATGGCTTTAGTGTTTGTTAGGTTTGGATTTGTGTATTTATAGTTTTCATCAAATTTGGAAAGTTTTAACCATAATTTATTCACATAATTTTCTACCTGTCTCTATTCCCCTCTTTGGAGAACCCAGGTAGAATTATATTAGCTACTTGATGTTATCTCACAGGACACTGTTGCTGTTCAATTTTATCTGTCTCCTTTCTCTTTCTTTTTTATTTGGGATAGTTTCAATTATGAGGTCTTGAAGTCCTAGTGGCCTGTTTTATTTTCATACTGCTTAATATGCTGCTATACTCTTTCAAGGTATTTTTCATCATAGACATTGTATTTTTATCTTGGAAATTTCAATTTAAGTCATTTTTTATATATTTTATTGCTCTATTTTATATATACTACCTTTCCCCTATCTCCTTTATCACATAAAATCTACTTATAGTAATCTTATTAATGCCTTTTCCTATTAATTTTATCATCTGTGACATTTCTGGGAAAGTTTCAATTGCATGTCTGGTGATTTTTATTTTATGTCAGACATTGTGATTTGTGTTTTTACTTTATTAGGTGCTGGAATATATAGTCAAAAAATATATATAGCCTGGGATATATAGTCAAAATATTTTATATATATATATATATATATATATATATATATATATATATATATACACACACAAATATATATGAGGTGTGTCCAGAAAAAGTACAACCACTTTTAATATAACAAGAACAGTTTGCATGACATTGATGTAACCTGGCAGCCAAGGGGAGTGGACTGCAATGCACATGCCTGAACAATGACTTCGCTGTACTAGTCAGTGGTCATGGTAGACACCATCGAGTGAACATGTATACTATGCGGCTATAGCATTCAAAATGACTGAGTAGAACAATGAACCCGCATCCAGTTTTGCATTAAGCTTGAACATTCTTCCATGAAAACTATTCAGATAATTCAGAAGGCCACAGCTGCGGGCAACTAGTGATTGGCAGCTTCCTCACTACAATGTACCTACTCATGCATCACATCTACATCAGAGTCTTTTGGCAAAACATCAAGTCACTCAGGAGAATCAGCATCCCTACAGCTCAGATTTGCTGCCCTGTGACTTCTGGCTTTTTCAAAATCTAAAATCACCTTTGAAAGGGAAGAGATTTCAGAGTATTGATGAGATTCAGAAAAATACAAAGGGACAGCTGATGGCAATTGGAAGAACTATGAGGGGTCCCAAGGTACCTACTTTGAAGGGGACTGAGGCAGCATTGTCTTATGTGTAACATTTCTTGTATCTTTTATATTCTTCCATAAATGTCTCTATTTTTCATAGTAGATGGCTGGATACTTTCTGGACATGTCTCGTATATACCAGGTTAAATCTAAATTTTGGTACAAATCATGTTATTTTACTCATAGTTTTGTAAATAAGACATTTTGGAATACCTCACCCAGGCAATTCTTTTTTTCTCTCTTTTTTATTGAATTTATTGGGATAACATTGGTTAATAATATTATATAGGTTTCAGGTGTACAATTCTATAATACCACATCAGTATATTGTATCGTGTGTTCACCACCTAAGTAAAGACTCTTTCCATCACCATTTACTCCACCTTCACCCTCTCCTACCCTCCTCACCCTCTTTCCTTCCAGTAATCACCATACTATTTTATGTGTCTATGAGGTTTTTCTTTTTTCTTAATCCATTCACTTTTTTCACCCTGATTAACATGGTGTCAGCAGGGGATGTGGGGCTGGAGAGTCTAATTTCAATGTGGCCTTAAGGACATGCCTGGAATCTTAGTGTTTCTCTCATTTCCTCCCTCCATATGGCATTTCATCCCTTGGTGCATTTGCATATGGCTTAATCTTCTCATATCATGTGTGGTATAGGGATTGTTGAACCGCTTGGAAGGTGGTTCAAAGCTCTAAGAGTGAGTGTTCCATGAGATCAAAGTGAAAGCTAGAAGACTACTGACTAGGCCTTGAAAGACACACCATAGCAGAAATAATTGTTGCCACATTCTGTTTGTTACAAGTCAATCACAGGACCTGCCAAATTTTGAGTGGATAGTATGACACAAGGACATGAATACTGGGAAGCATGGCCCACTGGGCAGTAGGAAGTCATTTTTTAGAGAGTAGTTATCACAGATGCAATAAAGGGTATACCTACAATGGCATTTATTACAGCATTGTTTATAAGATAATAGCAATGAAAAAAATGTTTACAAAGAGAAAATGTTGTCTCAACTACATATAAAGCATTATTTTACAATACTTTAGTAAGACATTACAAATAAATTCATATATTTAAAATGTATATATGTGTGTTGGAATGCTTATATATTTCTCTCTACATAAATGCAAACAGCATTTCAAACATTTCTTTCTTTTGTGTGTTTTACCAGATTACTCTTCTTTTATTTAGTTTGAAAATGTTCTATGATGAATGTTTAAAAAAGTAAAAAAGATGCTTTGTATTTGAATACATGCTATTCTTACTTTCATTATGCCAAAAAAGAGCTGTTTAAAGCCTGTAATTTATTCATTGCTTCCCTTTGAAAAATATATATTGCAACTTTAATATTTCTATAAATGTATTGTACTTTCTAGCACATAAATTAATGTTTTATGAATGAGTAAAAATCACAGTAATGAAAAAGAATACACACTCATAGTTTTCTTCTCACTTGATTTTCCTGGATGGTCTGAAAAAATTTATCTTTGATTACAATAGAATTAGCATAGGTAGTTTGAATGTTACACCCCAAGATCTCTTTCAACTTTATTTTTTACTTTAACCTAATTATCTATTTCTATATTAAATTCATGTGAAATGTGTGTCAGATCTGTTTTTTCTTGGTGTGTGCAGGGGGAGGTTGCTAGTGAGTTAATTTTTAAAATTAAGAAAGTGTATCCCTTAAAAATATGTGCAATTTTATTTTGAAGATAATTATTAATTACCTAAAGAATCAGGCTATGCATAGCAGAGTTTAGATCATTTAAAACCAATAATCACCTTTTATAAAATATTATTTATTTCCTGATACATGTTTCCTAGGTAAGTTTTCACTTGACCTTAAATCCAGATTCATATCACTTTGCACTACCTGTTTAGATAAGGTACACATAATAATAGCCTAAATTTGCTGGTAGTCACTTGCTATGATATTTACCCTCTTGCCTACAACACAGGGTTTAAGGATTCTTTTAGACCATTATATTGATAATACTTTCACAGTCTATAGTAGTGTGGTTTATAAGGCTTCAATATCATGGAATCTGTGCGGGTCTATATTCAGGATATGAAGATATGTATAATCTTCAACAAAAGTGCTAGGAAAGATTGACTGACAGTCTTACATTGTTACTGAAACTTTGCAGTCATTAAAATAATAGACTTGATTGATTTGGAACAACAATTATCAGAAGAAAATAAAGTAATGAAAAATGAGTTGAATCAATCTTTTAGGAAAAAGAGCTGTATTTTAGAATTGGCTTGAGAGTACAAATGTACCGATGCACATGTGTACATGCACACACACACTCACACAAACACTTCAACTGAATTTCTGTTTAAAATAATGAAGCAAAGTGTATCATACAGAAATCTATGATTATAATTGAAGACTAAAATTAATTTCTTCTCTAAATATATTAATCCTTATTTCACTTCTATGAAGTCATGGGATCTTAGAAAAGTCACAAAAATTTCCGTTCTTAATTATATTTTTTATTTTTTAAAAAAAGAGTTATTTAGAACAGGTGAACTATAAATCCTTACAGAATCTAATATTTTTATGTTATCTAGAACTTACTATTTCCATTAATCCTGCAATTCTCATTTTTAAATGCAGTATATTATTACATGGAACCTAAGTAAAAGTGAGATGATTTATTGCTTATCTCTCTTCAAATAAAATTTAGATGAAAATTTTTCTGAAGCATCACTGCAGAATTTTGGAAAAAACACCAGACATAAAGATATGTGTTCTTATATGTGTAGCAGTGTTTGGTAATAAAAATGCTCAGTAAATGAATACCCTATTTCAATTTTAATAAATTTCAACTCTTAGTACATTAATCTCTACCCCTCTCTCAGTCCCAGACCATGCAAGCAGCCATATGTGCATTCCAAGAATAGCTTGCATGCAGTTTGTGGGAGCCAGGTGGGCAAAAGGAGCCAGTCCTCAAATATTGGGGTCTGTGCTCTGCTTACTTCTTCTTAATCTCTGAGGTACAAAGAAGCACGTGAACATTGTTGATATACCACTCTCATTTTTTAAATCCTCTCCCCATCTGGCCAAAGTGACTTCAAGAGGATTTAAAGGGAAAAGCACCTTCCCCCTCCCACACTTATTTTTTGCTTTTAATCCTTTTGGGAACCAGAGATTAAAGACAGCACATTCCAAAGCAACTGCATATATTCACCACACATGCTCAGGGAAAAGGACAGGCTAAGAAAACCCTTGAAGATACCTTAATTTTATACCTTAGGCTGATTCTGAGCATAGATACAGCCAATGTCAACCAAAAACAAACAAACAAACAAACAAAAAACTAAACAAAAACCCAAAACAAAATAATAAGCAACAAAAATACAACAAATAAAGCAAAATCTGAGTAAGATGGGAAAATCTGATTTCTATAGTTACCGCAATATTCATTTCAAATGCTCAGTTCTCATCGAAAAGTCATAAAGCATACAAAGAAATAGAAATATATAATCCCATTCAAAGGAAAAAATCAACAGAAGCTGTCCCTGAAAGTGACCTTATGGATGACCTGCTAGACACACAGTTTTAAACATCTGTCTTAAAAATACTCAAAGAGACCTGGCTGGTATGGTTCAGTGGGTTGAGAGCCAGCCTGTGAACTAAAGGGTCACCAGTTCAATTCCCAGTCAGGGAAGATGTCTGGGTTGTGGGCCAGGTCTCTGATTGGGGGCATACGAGAGGCAACTGCACATTGATGTTTCTCTCTCTCTCTTTCTCCCTCCTTTCCCCTCTAAAAATATAAATAAATAAATAAATAAAATATTTTTTTAAATGCTCAAAGAGCTAAAGAAGAGGTAGAAAAAGTCAGGAAATTAAAGCATGATAAAATGGGAATATCAAGAGGTAGAATATATAAAGAAGACACAAAAGAATTTCTGGAGTGAAAGGAAAATGTCATTAGAGAGATTCAAGGGTAAGTTTGAGCAAACAGAAAAAAGAACCAATGAACTTGAAGATGAAACAATACAAATATTTAAATCTGAGGAAAGAGTAAAAAAAGATTGAAGAAAAGCTAACAGAGCCTAAAAAATATTTGGGGCACCATCAAGTGGACCAACATATGCACTATGTCAGTACCAGAAGAAAAAGAAAATGATAAAGGGGTAGAGAGAATATTTGAAGAAATAATGACTATAACATCCCAAATTTGATGGATGATATAAATATATACATCCAAGAATATTATGACTCTGCAAAAGATAAACTCAAATAGATTCACACTGTTACACATTATAGTCAAACTTTCGAAAGACAGAGAGAATTCATGAAAGCAGCAAGGAACAAGTGCTTTGGCATATACAAAAGACCTCCAAAAAATTAGGAGCAGATTTTTCATCAGAAATTTTGTAGGTCAAAAAGTAGTGTGTGAACATATTCAAAATTCTAAAAAAAACCTCAATCAAGAATCCTATATTTAGCAAAAACACCCTTCAAAATGAGAGATTAACACAATCTCTACCTACTTCAAAAAAAAACAAAACCTGAGAGCTTGTTGCCATTGAATCTGGCCAGGAAGACATGCTAAAGGTAGCCTTTCTGTTTGAAAAAAATGAAAGAACACTAGACATTAACTAAAAGCCAAATGTCAAAATAAATAAATAAATGAATGAATGAATGAGTAAATAAATAAATGAATAATATCTCTGTAAAGATAAATACATAGACAATTATAAAATCTAGTAATTTAACAATGATATGTGCATATATATTTTGTTTTTCTACTTGTTTTAAGAAACTAATACATTAACAAAAATTTTGTCTAAAATCTAGTGATATTTTAACTTTGGCTTGTAACTCCACATTTTGTTTTTTAACTTAATTTAAAAGGCAGATGTATTTTAAAAATTAATAGTTTATGTTGTTGGGAACATGATGTATAAAGATGTAATTTTGTGACATCAACAAGTGAAAGGGGTTGGAAAAATAATCTCCATGATAGCCACAAAGTAAATAACTATAGAATATACACAAATTAAATAAGAAAGACATTTAAATGTTTAAAAAAAGAAAAACAACTCTACAGAAAAGAGAAAAGCAATGTGGTTACTGAGGGATAAAAACTTTAAGACATGGAAAACAAATAGGGAAATGATGGAAATAAGGACATTATTATCTGTAATTATTTTAAATGTAAATGGGTTAAATTCTCTAATAAAAAGACAAAGATGGAATGTTAAAAAAAAGAAAAACAAAGAAAACATGATCCAACTCTATGTCATTTACAAAATGCTCACTTTAGATCCAAAGACATATCTTATAAGAGATTAATATCAAGAAAATATAAAAAAATCCTAAAATGTCAACAAAAACCTAATATTTCAATTAAATAATGATAAAGGACTTATAAAACATTTCTCCAAAGAAGGTCCACAAATAACCAGTAAGGAAATACAAAGATGCTCAATATAGCTAATCAAGAGTGAAATGCAAATCTAAACTAAAATGAAGTACTACCCCACAACCATTAGAATCACTACTATTAAACAAACAAACAAACAAACAAAAAACCCAGAAAATAAGTGCTGGCAAGAATTTGGAGAACTTGAAACCTTGGGCATTAATGGTGGGACTGTAAGATGATACAGTGACTATGGAAAACAGTGTCATAATTCCTCAAAAAAATTAAAATTATAAGATCCAGAAATTCTCTGGGTATAGACCTAATGGAATTGAAAGCTATGTCTCAAAGAGATATATGTCAAAGAGTAGCATTATTCTCAGTAAGTGGAAGTAATCCAAATATCCACTGATAGATCAGTAAAAAACAAACAATATGTGAGATATACATAAAAAGGAATATTACTCAGACTTACAAAGGAAGGAAATGTTGACATATGCTACAACATGGATGAACCTTGAGGACTTCATGCTGTGTGGAATAAGCCAGTCACAAAGAGGCAAATACTGTCTGATTCCATTGATATGAGGTAATTGGAATAATCAATATTAGAGAGAGAGAGTAAAATGCGGGCTTTCAAAAACTGGGGAAGTGAAAATGGGGAATTTTTGTGTAATGAGGATAAAGTTTTAGTTGCAAAACATGAAAGCAGTTCTGGGGATAGATGGCAGAGAATGTAGCACAAAATTATCAATGTATTAATGCATTCTGACTCGTACACTTAAAATGCTTAAGGTGGTAAATATGTTTATTTTGCCATAATTTGAAAATGGGCAAAAATGCCCTGGCTGGTGTGGCTTAGTGGATTGAGTGCTAGCCTGTGAACCAAAGGGTTGCCAGTTCCATTTCTGTTCAGGGCACATGCATTGGTTGCTGCCCAGGTCCCCAGTAGGGGGTGTGTGAGAGACAACCACACATTGATATTTCTCTCCCTCTCTTTCCTGCCCTTCCCTTCTCTCTAAAGATAAATAAATAAAATAATTTTAAAAATAGGCAAAAGTTCTGAAACACATTGAATATGCCTTTTTTTGAGGGGATATGTTCTTCATTGTAAAATCTCTATTACAAAAACTCTAATTTGCCAAAAATAAAAATGAAAATTTATTTTCCTCTAAGAATTAGTAGTTACAATTTTAAGTAACAGAATACTCACTTAAAAATAGAAATAAAATTGTATTCATTACTTATTACATGAGTGTGACTCTTTTTAGACATCCAGAGAGCAAAATGCATTCTATAACTTTATTTCCATCTATAAATTCTTGCACACGCATGTATGATTACTTTTCTATTGCTTTCTTTAATGTTTTTTTTTTCTCCTTGGCAATAAAATATATGTTCATGTTTGATTACCTTCGACCAGATGACTGGTGTTCAAGTAACTGCTATGTACCTAGCAGAGAATAACATTATTACATTTTTTATATTTTAATGGCCAAAGCTGTGACATCTGACATTTTTGTGGGAATCAAATTTCATCTTTAAAAGCAGTACAGCACAGTCTGGCACAGCCAATCAGCATCGCCATGGTTTAACCTTCTTGCCCATACTCACTCTTTCTGATAGTCACTTTTCCCCCTTCATATCTCTCTCTTTACAAAGTTCCCTTTCATCTTATTGGACCTACTACTGAAAATGTCTGGCTATTGACTCTGCAGAGTGTGCCAATTACTATTACAAGGTCATTGAAAATTGTATCTAAAATTTTTGTGTCCCTTTTTCATTATTTTTCCATTCCCCAAGAAGCAGGATGGTCTATGAAGTAACCACATTAATACATTATACACCAAAATTAAATCAGTAATAAGAACATAATGAGCATTAAAAAGAGTGAAAAAGGAACTTTTTGGAGCTGACTTTTTTTCTTTTTGCATTATAGCTTATAAAGGCAAGGTATTATAAAAGTGTGGATCTAAAATTTCTTCCCTGTTTGATAAAATCCACAAAGAGTATGTAATGTTAGTATTTTTTTTTTCTCTTAGCTACCGAAAAGACAGTTTCACTTTCTGCTCTAGTCACATTGATACTAGAAAAACAGACATAATACCATTTCTTTTTTAAAATTTATTTATTTATTTTTAGAGAGAAGGGAAGAGAGAGAGAAAGAGAGAGAGAGAAACATCAATGTGTGGTTGCCTCTTGCACGCCCCCAACTGGGGACCTGGCCCAAAACCCAGGCATGTGTCCTGACTGGGAATCCAACCAGTGACCCCTTGGCTCACAGCCTGGCATTCAGTCCACAGAGCCACACCAGCCAGGGCTTTCATTTCTGTTATATTTGAGATTACACAGCAGCATGAACAAAACTGACAGCACTATTGAGCAAAAGATGGCACAAAAAATTTACCCATTATTATCAAAAAAAGGTGTGATGTTTTCCCAAAATATACATGAGAGAATGTCAAGGAAAAGGAAAGAAAAGGTAATTTTAGATTAGTGTAAAGAGATCCCTCCAGAGAACTATGTTATCATAACAATCTCATTATATGAGGTCTGTACAGAAGGTATCCAGCCGTGTAATATTAAAAAAAAGAGACATTTATTGAAGAAGATACAAGATACAAGAAATATTGTATATAAGACAATGACACCTCAGTCCCCTTTGAGGTAGTCACCTTGGGAACTCACATATTTCTCCCTGCTTCAGCACGATGTTCCTTCTTCTCTGGTAGCAGAAGCTGCAGAACAAATTTTGCCACCACACATTTTATGCCAAGATCCTGCATCAAAATCTTGGACACAGTAGTGTTTGGAATCCCCAGATTAGCTTCTAGTACTCACACTGTCAGTTGCTGATCTTTGTTGATTGCAGCCCCTACACATTCTACATTCTCAGGTGTTCTGCTTGTTGCAGGCCTTCCAGAACATGGGTCACTTTCAACAGATTCTCCACCATCTTTGAAGCATTTGTGCCACACTTTTATTTGCAGTGCATTCAGTGCATCATCAGCAAAAGTCTCCTGAATCATCCAAACAGCTTCCCTGGAGGAATGTTCAAGCTTAACGTAAAATCTGGTGTAGTTTCATTGCTCTGCTCGCTCAGTCTTTATGAATGCTATGGCCACACAGTACACATGCTCACTCAATAGCATCTGCCTCTCCCACTGGCTAGTACAGTGAAATTGTCATTGTTTCATGCATGCACATTGCAGTCCACTCTCCTTGCCTGCCAGGTTACATTATATATCACAAACCATTCTCATTATATCAACAGTGGTTGGACATTTTTTGAACACTTAATTTAGCAGTCAAGAAAATTGATTTTTCTAGGGTATAACTTCCTTACTTATACTATAGAGGGAGTCAGGGCCGACACCAAGGACGAAATGAAATGTTATCTGCCCTGCTGCAGGTGTTGAGACGCTATCTGCCCTGACTAATGCCGTAAATGTTTCTCTCCCACTTCTGTAAGCCCCTTTGTGCCAAATCTATACTACTCCTCCCAATACACTCCCCTGCTTAGCCCTGCATAAAAGGAATGCGGGGCTATTGTTCTGGGCTCAGAATTTGGAGTTTGTCTCCTCTGGGCCCGTGCACGTAAATAAAGATCGTGCTCCTAACCCCTCAGTGTCTGGTCGTTTCATTTTTCCGTAACATTTGGTTCCCTGACCGGGAAACGACCTTACATAAATTCAGACCGATTTGCCGCCGGCTGGGCAGGGTGGGATGGACGCCCGGCGGCCCGGCTAGGGACCGGGAAGTGCGCGCCCTGAGATTTCTCGGGCCCCAAACCGGCCGGGGCTCCGGAGTCCACCCCGCAACTCCCACCGGGAAGTGAGGACTTCAGAGCATGATCTATCGGAAGGCGCCGCATCGGTAAGTGCCCTGGGGACCAGACCCGAGACCGGGAGGGATATGAGTCCCTCATCTGTTACACTAGGATCGAGACTGCGGAAGTCCGATCACCGGACCCTCACTCAGGGAGGGAACTGGGAGGGATTTGAGTCCCTCATCTGACCCTCACTCGGGGAGGGAACTGAATAGGTCTGAATGTTTGAAAAGTAAATTTAAATGTGTCTGTGTCTGTTTTTCTTGGGTGTTATTCTCAGGGAGGGAAGAGAATAACCTCTGAATGTTTGAAAAGTGAACCCAAGTGTGTCTGTGTTTGTGGCTCCTCGGGCGCTAGCCTACGGAGCGAGAGTGGGTCCCAGCCTGCGGTTCCTGTGTCAGGTCATACGGCATAACGGTAGACAGTTAACCCCGAATTCTGTTGGGGCAACCTTAGCCAAGACCGACTTCGTCC